>CABHPH010128537.1:0-38085 GCA_902168325.1 Peromyscus nudipes
GGCTTTTCCCCTGATCTCCAGGTAAGCTTTATTAAAGTACAAATAAAATATAACCACATTTCAGCACAAATAAAATATCGCCACACACACACACACATACATATATATATACATATATATGAATATAATTACAGAAGGGAAGAAACATTTTTATCCTTTTATACTCACACTTCTAATACAAGTCCTATTATTTTATGCTTTCAAATACAAATATGTTTTTGATGTGTATTTTATCCATTTGTCTGAATAAAATATTTCTTATTAAAACAAACATCAGGGCTGGGCAATGGTGGTGCACGCCTTTAATCCTAGCACTCGGGAAGCAGAGACAAGCGGATCTCTCTGAGTTCGAGGCCAGCCTGATCTACAGAGTGAGATCCAGGGCAGGCACCAAAACTACACAGAGAAACCCTGTTTTGAAAAAACAACAACAACAAAAATATTCAAATGTAATTTTTTTGTTTTGATAACTGTGCTTTTATTATTTATTTATTTATTAATTCATGTATTCATTTTTGAGACAGGGTATCACTATGTGGCTCTGGCTGTCTTGGAATTCACTATGCCTTGAACTAACAGAGCCACCTGCTTCTTTCTCCCAGGCATGAAATTAAATGCATTCAGCAAAACATCTGGAAGATAACTGTGATTTTAAAAGTCTTCTACTACAATCCTCTGCTCTACCAGCTGAGCTATTGAAGGGGGTTGGTATGTGAAAGGAAAGAAAAAAAAATTAATTAAAAAATTATTTAAAAAAATGTCTTCATGGTAAAACATATTCATTACTCACTTAAGATAATCTTTTTGGGTTTGATTTGTTTTTTGTCTTTTCAAGACAGGGTTCCTTTGGTAACCTTGACTGCCTCTACTCTGTAGACCAGGTTGGCCTCGAACTCACAGAGATCTGCCTGGCTCTGCCTCCTTACTGCTAGGATTAAGACATGCATCACCACTGCTGGATACTTGAGATATTCTTGGTTGGTAACATACTTGTTTCACATACTGTATGAAATCTTAGAACTTTGTTTCTCTTTTCTCTATTTACATTTTTGTGAATTGCCAAGTTTTCTTTTGCAAATGTTATAACAACTGCAATAGTTTGATACTTATTTTTAGATGATCTCAAATGATTGAATAATGAAAACAAGTATTATATTTATATTTTTGATTTTTTTTGTTCTTTTTGATGTTAAATTCAAAAAGATGACTAAATTCAGGTATTCTTTTTTTTTTTTTTTTTGGTTTTTTGAGACAGGGTTTCTTTGTGTAGCTTTGTGCCTTTCCTGGAGCTCACTTGGTAGCCCAGGCTGGCCTCGAACTCACAGAGATCCACCTGCCTCTGCCTCCCGAGTACTGGGATTAAAGGCATGCGCCACCAACGCCCGGCAAATTCAGGTATTCTTACATCTCTTATTCTAGAACTTCATTTATTGCTTTGTTTGCTTGTTTATTTGTTTGATGTTTTTAAAGGCCTTAATATGCAGTCCTGGCCTTCTTGAAAGTATCCATGCATATCAGGCTGGCTTTGGAGTTCCAGTTTGGCTTTGCTACTGCTGTGTTTTCACAGAATTCATTAAAGCAGAAATATGTACTTTAATTTTTATGTCTTTATTTTCTATTATTATAGTCATCTAGTTTATTTTTTCCATCTGTGGATTATTCTTTTAAAGGCTATTTAGTACAATATTTTATGTCCATATCATCACTGGCTTCTTCATTTATGTTTTGAGTAAAGTATGAATCATTGTATATATGTAGCACAAAACTTGTGCAGAAATTTGAGTGCAAGTTTCTGAATGGATATAAATATTAAATGAAACTATAGTAGTTTGTTCCTTGTTTATATTGTTGAAAAACTACTTAACTGGTTTTTAAGTGTTTGGGCAGTTTTGCACAGATGCCCAGATCCTAGTGTATGAGTTTTCTGAAAAAGTTTCTTCGGAAAAGTCCTTTGAATTTTACCAGCTAACTATACAGCATTATGAAGTTGTGGACACTTTACATCAAATGACAAGTAAAACTGAGCATTTATTCATGTTTTTGTTTGCCTGTCACATATCTAAATGAGTCCATTTCTTCCTGGATATTCTATAGGTTTTTCAAGTGGGGAAAACTGCAATATTTCAATGTCTTTCTAAAGATATGTGCTTCAATATCTTTTCATTTTAATAATATTGTACACCGTGATAATATCCTCTTTAATTTTTCTTGTAGCCCTTGCAAGATAATATGTGTTTTGGTTACTTTTCTATTGCTGGAATAAGACACCATCACCAAGGAAACTGTTGCAGAACAGTTTATTTTGTGACTTAAACTTTGAGAAGGTTAAAGTTCATGGACATCCTATCGGAGAACATCGCAGCAGGCAGGCAGGCAGGAAAACACTAGAGTGGTAGCTGAAAGCTTACAACTTGAGCCACAAGGACAACCCAGAGAGTTAACTGAGAAGAACACGGGCTTTGGATTCCTAAAAGACTTCCCACAGCCACATGCTCCTACAAGGCCACTCCTCTGATTCCCCCCCCCCAAATGCTACCAATTAGGGACCAAGTTTTCAAACATATGACCCCAGGTCCCATTCTCATTCAAGTTATTACAGTGTGATTGAAAATTTAGTCTCACAGAAGATTTTTTTTCTTGTTGTATCAGAACTTCTAGCTGTACAGAGTGGCATCTGCCTGAAATTTCTGATCACTAGAAAATGAAGCAGGATGGTCTCTAAAAATTTCATTCAGCCTTGTCTACATTGCAAGTTCTAGACCAGCTAAAAAATGTAGAATGGTTTTCATCAAAATCAAACACATAAAAATCTAGAGACCACTATTGTCACTTGTAAAATTATTTTGTCGCTGTAGAAATAAATGTTATAATGTGGAAGGTCTTATATTAATCAATTAATAAAGCATGTGGGTCATAATATCTGAATTTTGAGAAATTTTTGGTTTCAGAACAAATGAGTTCAACTTAGGGGTCTATCTGCCAGACTGAAGCTTAAAAAGTAGTCGTTTAAGCAAATTGGTATGTCTTTCTATTAAATTGGTCACTTGATATTAATGTAAGATTAATTTCATTGACTATCATATTCAAGGACCAAGCATTGTAAGGAATGTGCTGTGATGTGGGGAAGCTGAACTGAAGCAATCTAATGTTCCAAATGCTGCCAACACCGTGGAAGGCTCGAGTTTGCTGTTTCAATGAGGCCATGGATGGTTGGAAGGGCCAGTAGAGTTCACAGAGGCATCAATCACGTGACATAATATATGAACACACATGACAGGAGTCAAGTCTAATCTACTGGCCATCCGACAAAGGAGTGATTTTTCCAAGAGGTACTCATGAGATGCCAAGGACAAATTCAACGTTTATCAACAGCTTATTTTTATGAAGGATTTTATTAGATGGAAGTCTTACAGCTTCAGCTAAGTATAGCAAGGAAAAGACTTCTGGGTAGATAAAAGTATCACGTGCAAGATTGCTCATGACAGCAGTGATGAGGAGGAGTGGGAAAGGGATATTTGATACTCCTAATCAGTCTGATCATTTGAGCATACTGACCTCAGTATGAAAAACTGATGGTTGAAGTAATATGTTCTCTTTTTAAATGAACTTTGTCCTTAGTTTTTACTCCATTCAGAAGAACCTTCCTTCTCTTAGTTTCAATTGATGCTTAGGCCTCTCTAAAAAGATTAAAACTGATGACCCTGCACCCTATCAATGATGTGACAGAATGTGAGGGACACTTTATAGGAAGCATATCAATAAGCATGCAGAACACAGTTGACTTCCCCTCAGTTCCTGCACTTGTGTTACCTGTAACACCGACACTACAATTAGGAAATTATACTGATCCCGTCTCCTCATTATTATGAATAAACACTTCCTCTCTTAGCATACAAATGAATTCGGTGTTTAATTTAAATACACCCTAAAAGTATCTCTGGTATTTTCAAGAAGAGGTTTCTGTAGTCATCCTGAACTACCGAAAATCATGAGTGCTTGTTTCCTGGAATATGGGTGCAAAATAATGCAGGGGAAAAAAACTGGGGCTATAAAATGATTTCTATTTCTAAGAAGGTCTAATACATGGAAATGCTGACTCAATAATATGAATATTGTGGCTGAAATATGTCATCAAACAGCTTGTTGTCATGGTGCTATGTCTGCAGTTTCCTTAAGTCATATTCTGCAATGAACGTGGCCTTCACTCAAAAAGAGCATTTGCCTAATAAGTGTCAGATTTTCATGCAACACATGCAACCAGATAACCTTCAGTACTCACGGTGGTAAAATTTACTAATTAGACATTAATAAAACAGATAAGGATGGTGCTGCCCCTAAAGCCCAGCAATATGGCTGGTGTAATCATGAGCACATAGCAATATGGCCATGTGCAAAAGGGAAAGCAAAAGAAACATATGACAGTAAGGAGTCTAGTTGAGAAGAACAGTGTCTGTAGGAATGTGCATAGGGATGTGAGAAAGTACTAGGCAGTAAATGCGGTCATATCACATTGTACACGTATATGAAACTGTCAAAAAATAAGTGATGAAATGGAGGAAAAATCTGTTTATCATCAATCATGCTTTTGCAACACTGGCAGAATAAATTATATACTCTCTTAATTAGGTCATTTTAATGGCGAAAGGTATCAATATCTTTATATTCCCTAAGAATAGTGCTCATGTTATTTGTTTCTAATGTAAGTTCAACTCATGATCTACACTATACTCCTCTCAATTATCTTTCATGATATTTAATGTTAAAAGTTGAAGGACAGCTAGCTTTCACAGTGCCAGATAGCACTGTGAATTGGTTGTGTTGGAAAAGGTATGCATAACATAACCCAGCTATGAATCCTACCAAATAGGGATTTCACTGTGCCAGGCAAGAGTGTTTGCTTACTGGCATGCTTATTTGCATGCTTACTTGTGCAATAGTGGCATGATAGTTATAGAACTAACTATGACTATATGAATGGTTTTAATGCCTACTTCATGGAAGGAAACTGACTTCTGGTACCATAAACCCCGTCAAAAATATATAGATGAAATGGTAGTAGAGTTGAGAGGCAAGATTAGCACTGCTGTTCGGTTAAATGGACACAATGTAAAATTGCCTTCTATATACGTATTTATAGCTATAGATTAATGCTTTTCTCAGTATTATTTAGAGGAACCTCTGTTTTCTATAAAGTGCTGAAAATAGGGGACGATTGAGTGGTAAGACATTTATGTCAAATTGAGTGGTAAGACATCCACTCTAAGGTTCACAGAACATTTCAAAAGAGAGAAAAGAAACAATGTAAGAGCTAGGGCATGGAAATAAGTGTTTCAAAACAGCATCTTCTGGGTAAGACATAACCAATGCAACCATGAACTTAAGCAAATGAGGATGTCTACATGGGTTCTTCAGAGATGTGAGCTTACCAACAGCCAAGTTTGGATGGAGAGCAGGATCAGGGTATTTACCACTCAATTATGAACTATTTGCAGCTAATAGAGTTAGAAAGAGGCAGGCATGGCCATAAGATGCATTCCCACTGGGACCCCTCAATATTAAAATGGAAAGTCCCAATACAATTATCATAATATGGTTCTAATTAAAACAACACAGAGCTGGGCAGCAGTGGCGCATGCCTTTAACCCCAGCACAGCACTCAGGAGGCAGAGCCAGGCAGATCTCTGTGAGTTCGAGGCCAGCCTGGTCTACAGAGTGAGATCCAGGCCAGGACAGGCACCAAAACTACACATAGAAACCCTGTCTCAAAAAAATAAAATAAAATAAATAAATAAATAAATAAATAAGTAAATAAATAAAAATAAATAAATAAATAAATAAATAAATAAATAAATAAATAAATAAATAAATAAATAAATAAAACACAGAATTAAGGAAAGGCTAATGTTAAGGATGAAAGAATGAGAAAACAGTAAAGGAATGTTTTAGGGATAGACATTTGCTGTGGGATGTTCTGTATGCTGTGAATATGTGTTGCTCTGATTGGTTGATAAATAAAATTCTGATTGGCCAGTAGCCAGGCAGAAAGTATAGGTGGGGTGAGCAGGGGAGGAGAATCCTGGGAAGAGGAAGGGCTGAGTCAGGAGTCACCAGCCAGACATAGAGGAAGCAACATGTGAAGGCAGAACTGAGAAAAGATACCAAGCCGTGTGGCTAAACATAGATAAGAATCATGGGTTAATTTAAGTGTAAGAGCTAGTCAGTAATAAGCCTGAGCTCATGGCCAAATAGTTATAATTAATATAAGACTCTGTCTGTTTACTTGGGGGTAACGGGTGATTTGTGCCAGCTGTTAGCCGGCCAGGACACAGCAAACTTCCAGCTACAAACATTAGAATGTATTGTATATACTTTCGAAATTGTTGTCATACTATGTTAATTTTAAAAATAAGAAATAATACGTATTTTCAACTGATATAAAAGATTCAGATGATTTAGCATTTTATTTACATAAATAAATCTAGTGTATTTATGACTTTGTAAATAGATTTTTCTATAGAGTACTGGCTGATTTTCTAAATCTCAAATTTTCAAGCGTATTTTTATACAAGTCATTATTTTGCATCCACAGCATTTTTTGTACATGCTCTCTACTGTCCTTGCATCTTATTATATAGCTATTTCTTTATGTATTTTATATTTACAATTAATTTGCATATTTTGGCAGGCAGCCATCATTCTTGATAGATCCCTGTATGCTTGACCGGTGTGATGCCAAAATTTGTTGGTTTACAAAGCAATTTATTGAATTAAAATATCAGTTTTTTTATTGTAAGGTAATAATTAACCTCAAACTTGGCAGCTTAAAATAGCACAATTTATTATTTCACAATTATATAGGTGAAAAATCATAAACATATCTGACTCTCAGTTATGGCTACAAGGCTGAGCTCTGGTTGTAGGCAGGGCTAACAACTCTATCTTCTGAATATTCTATTGTCAGTCAAGTATTTAGCATAATTAATCCCTGTGAATTTATATTAATGAGGATCATGTTTTGTTTTCCAAATCCATGAGTTATACTCTGCTTCTAGAAGAATCCCCCATTCTTAGACATTTGCCAATTTTCTTCATGCAAGACATAGTATGTCAGATATTATTATGAATTGGATAACTCTCTCATGTTCCTTACCTGCCAATAAAGTTTGCTTTATAAAGATTATCTTTAGTAAGTGAGATGATGTAGACATGGGCTTTAATAAGTTTGGTAAATGAGGATAAGCCCTCCACTTAACATCAATTAATTTCAGAATCTAACTCTAGAGGTAAAATCCCTTAATAACTGTGCCTCGGTCAGGATACCGGTGAGAGATGAAACTGGAATCCTAGCAAAGATTTTCACAGAAATGTGCCTTTTTTGGTAAGTCCACAATCATTCTAATCATTAAGAATTATATTGAAAACCTTCAGTCTTTATAGAAATTCTTTACTGTAATAAAGGCAGATTTTGAGTAGCATTGAAATATTTTAAGGAAATATGATAAGAGGTAGTAAGTATTCAGTCTTTGTTTTTATTACTTTCATCAGATCTTAAAGAATCCAATATTTTTTATTCACCAAGACATTTTGAAGAGATTATTTGACTCATGAAATATTAATAATTTTAAATTTTATTTTTATTTTATTGGAAAATACATTTACAAGAAGTGATGTTATTCTTCTTGCCAGACAGACAAAAGGTATGAATTTTTTCTGTATGGTATTCAGGATAATATACAATTAATGATAGACATATTCAGGGAATTTTGGAAAGTACATTTACACACAACTTTTCTTTGAAGAATTCTCATTATTTTTCTGTATATATTAATAGTGTTTAAATTAATCATTTAATCCATATGATGGTTAAAGTTCAGAGTTATGAACTGGACAGGTGGTCTGTTTTTACATTCAGTGATCTGTCCACTAGGAGTTATTATTTATTATAATTATATACTTATTTGACTGAAACAATTTTATTCCTTGCCAAACTTATTCCCATTGTATGAGTTTAGAGTGGCATTATATGGGGAAGCAATATTTATTATACTTTGATACAGTATCTGCCAGTTAAAATTACTTTATATCTATAATATATATATATAAAACTATATAATGTATAATAGTATTAATATAACGTATAACTACCAAATATGACATGCATATATATTCTAAGTAAACTAAATATGTTATCCTAGCATGAAGTAAAATTAGATGCTGGATAAATGGAAGTACAATTATATTTTAATTCAATTAGGAGATCTACAGAATAAGCGTGGATTGCACAAGATAACTGTACTTATTTTCAGGCCCTAAATATGACACATGCACAAGAGATACTCAGAAAATAAGTGCTTCCATGTTAATGAGCATGGTTCAAAGGTTTTAACCTTTAAGGGATTTATTCTAGAATCTTTTATTAACTCCTTTCACTATGTAACAGTGAGACATCTGAAAGGGGAAGAGGCAGAATTTAATGTATACACTTTCATTACTTCATGCAAAATTTCAAACTTACTACTCACTCTTTCATATTTCCTTCAGTAATATTTGTCAAAATAAAGTGAAAAAAATCATATTATATTTGGAAGTAATTTCAGTCTCCAAGTTAAATAGTTGTTCAACTATTTATCTACTGTCTTATTTGTCACCCACAAATCTGATACAATGTGTCTTCTAATTATGTCTCCTCAGCGTCATTCATGATTAGAGCTTGCTTTTCCTTTAATGAATTAAAGGCATCTACATATAATTTCTACACATACAACGGCCTTTTGAAAAGTGGCACAGTCTAACTCTTTGCTTTGCTTTGCTCTCTGCGGTGTTTAAGGCCCAGAAGTGCACGACCTCTCTGCTGTGTTTCTAGTTTCAGTCCGTGAACCACCCAAAGTAAAATAACACATCAGAAGAGCAGAGCACACTGAACATCAGACTGTTAAAATGAAAATATCAATAACATGATATTTGAACGTGAAAACCCAGACATTTTCAGCATTTCAGAATTATCTATCTTTGTGCCTTTAGAGATATAAGTTAAAAGTTTTAAAAGAAAATAAACTTATGATGAATTTGTTATATCTTTTGACTGAGCTCCTCAACCTGAATCCTTAAGGTGGCATGTATAAATCAACTGTTATAAATGTCCTACCTTTTTGGTGCCGCTATCCTCCATCCTTTCTTCCTTCTCTTCATATTTTCATCCCATCCTTTTGTTCTAACCCTTCCTCCATTTTGCTAAAAGGTACAAATACTTAATATGCTTATACTTGTTAAGTAATAGAATAATTTTGTCAGTGGTCCTTTTAAAATCCAGGTTTTAAAATTATTTACTCACGAAATTTTCCTGTATCCTTAATTCATATTCCCACTCATTAGCAAACTTCAGGTAAATGTGTTTTCTTATCAGAAGGATATTTGTTTATAAAAAGTAAATAGAGGTCAATTTCATTGCAGGTGTATACATATGTAGACAAAATGTATGTACCACTGTGGGTATTTATCATCAACTTCATGGGATTTGGACTCACATAGGGGTCATAATTCTGGCTGTGCTCATTAGGATGTTTACATGAAAATGTAACTGAGGGAATATTCACCTTGAATGTACAACCATTATCCGATTACCTGAGGTCACAGATCAATTAAACTTGAGGAAGGCATAGGAATAACAGGGTTAATATCTCTCTGATTTCAGATTGTAATCACTCTATGACTGTCTGTTCCACATTCCTCCCAACCTGCTTATTCTACTATGATGTATTATATTGCCCTAAACCATGAACAAACTTATTCATTTTTTTTACTTAGTTGCTTAGATAAGATGTTTTCTCCCAGGGGAAAAAAAAAAGAATGAGCCGGGCGATGGTGTTGCACGCCTTTAATCCCAGCACTCGGGAGGCAGAGCCAGGCGGATCTCTGTGAGTTCGAGGCCAGCCTCGGCTACCAAGGGAGTTCCAGGAAAGGTGCAAAGCTACACAGAGAAACCCTGTCTCGAAAAAAACAAAAAACAAACAAACAAACAAACAAAAAAAGAATGATACTGAGGTCTTTGTTTGTTTGGCTTGGCTGTACATACGTTATCATGTATCTCAGACTTTCTGAATGGAATTATGGTAAGAGCGCTGAAGAGTTTTGAGCTATGAGCTACAGAACACCTAGACTGTGGTAAATAATGCCTAACAGGGAACTCTCAAGATTAGATTGCTGATGAAAACACAGACACTAAAAACTGCTGATGAGGATTCAAAGACACTCAAATAATTGGTTGGAATTGGACTAGATACCATTCAAATTACAGTCTAGTAAAATAATCTTGCTTCCCTCTGTTCATATAATACAAAGTACAATGAGACTGAATTCAAATGTCTTTGATTAAATTTTAAGCAGAAGACATTTAAAAAAGAATAAGATTCAGAGCATGGCATAGTTATCTACCAGTTTCCATATTGAAGGGTTATATATTGAGAATTAAAGGCACAAAGATATCATGCAAAAAGAATGTGCAGTTTTGTGATGATAAGAGCTTGAGTGAACTTCAAAGTATAGAAAGCAGAGATCTAACAAGGATCCTATAATTACTGAATTGTAGCACAGCTAAGATTAGCAACATTAGTGAAGAATCCAGAAGTTAGTACTAAAACTGAAGAAAACATGCCTGGGGATCAAGACTCCACTCAATGAAGACACTAGCTCAATGCAAAAAAAAATCACATTCATATGAATGAAGTTGGGATATATTCTGAATCCCACTTATACCTGCCACCTAGGAAAGTATTTTCAAAGTTTAAGCACCGAAGTTACATGGAGTTGTGAGAAAAGTATTTATTTGTGTTGTTATTGTACAGATGATGTTAGCTTCTTAAAATGAAAATGCAAGTGTTTTTGAGTCATGTAGACATTCAACAAACTTCCAGAAGCCACTGAAAAGCATGCATGGTAAGACAGGATTTTCTAAAAGAAAGCACTTCAAAGATATATCGTGAAGCTGTGTAAGTTATATCTGAGCTACAACGTAAACCCTAGGACAGTGAATATTCCAAGACCTTAGGACATTCATTCAGGAAATATGTTAGACCTGGTTAATGTTACTAAAAGCTCCGGATGATAGATATTGGATTTGCTATTTGTCCTCATTTATATTGGTCTTGCATTAGCATAATCTTTTTTAATTACTTTTTTATCTTCTTTACATCACTTCTTTTTGCAATGTGAGTGTTTATGGTCTGTCATTGTATATTGGAACTGTGTACCTGTTTTTGTTGTTAACTTATAAGGGCTCACAATTAACATGTGACCCTTGAAACAGTGTTGAAACATTTAAGAGTGTCACATGACAAATGAACTGAATGAATGTAGTGGGTTCCAGCTTTGACCTGGAAGTACTACCCCCATTGAGGCTTTGGTAACTGTCACACCTACAAGGCAGGGCTGAGACAGGAGCCCTTAAGAACCGAGATCTGGAGGTGCTGGCTCTCTTGGTTCCTGGATCCTGGATGCTGGAGGTAGATTGAGCAGAGTTTTTGAGAGAACAGCACTGGACTGCACTACACCTTTCCTGGACCCTGTAACCTATCCTTTACTTATAAGTTACCCCACAAAATAAACCTCCCTTTTAATTACATGGAGTTGACTTAATATTACAACCAATAAATGAACATTGCTTTAAGAGAATATCTTTGAGGACTAGTGGTAGGATGTTTTCTGTGTTGATAAACTTATGAATGATCTTGATTACTAATCTGATAAAGCTTGGAATTACCTATGGGATGCACCTCAGTGGATGTCCTTGAGAGTTTCCCAAATAGGTTCCAGAAGGAGAAACCCACCACAAATATGATGACAATAAACCATAGTCTGTAGTCCTCTAATGAATACAAAAAGAGAAATTGAGAGAAATAATTTAATTTTTGATCCCAAATATAATGTGAACATCCCTGTCCCCATACCTTCTTCAATATTATAGTCTGCATCTCTTCAAATAATTAAATAAAATGAATTCTTCTTTTCTCAAGATAATATTTTAACACACACACACAAAGACACACACATGCATGTCTGTGTGTGTATCATTTTATGCTTGAAGGTGTTTAACAACTTCATTGAAAAGGTATTCATTTGTAGTTGTATTGGTTTGGGTTTCTATAATGTAGAACAATCTACTGTAGCAGGTTAGGGTTTACAACATGTTTTCCTGAATGCATAGTAAAGTCATTTTACTAACTTGTTATCTGGTGTTTTTCATCATGTGCAAAAGATTTTAATAAAACTTCAAAAGAAGAAACAAAAATTAAATGCAAAACATTAATAATGGTGAATGTTTAATATTTATTGGTTTGATTCTTTTTTTTTTTTTGTTTTTCGAGACAGAGTTTCTCTGTATAGCTTTGTGCCTTTCCTGGAACTCACTTGGTAGCCCAGACTGACCTCAAACTCACAGAGATCCGCCTGGCTCTGCCTCCCGAGTGCTGGGATTAAAGGCGTGCGCCACCAGCACCTGGCAGGTTTGATTCTTTATACTCATTCAATTATAAAATTATAAGGCACCATTTATAATTATAGCTCTGATTAAGCATATTTTAGGAAAACTCATGCCAATACTGAAGTCAACTGCAATTGAATCATGTGAGTGGCCCTTGAGCACATCACAGATTCTAAGTTTAGAGAATATTTTACTTAGAGAAATCTGACCTCATTTTACTTTCCATATTCCAGTTTATACCATGCAGCAATTTCCCCACAGTTTTTGTTCTAAAAGAATTTGAGGGAATGCAAGGGAATTATTAAATTTGCATTTGTTCTAAGGGTTTAGGAACGAAATGACAAATATTTCAACTTGAATGCCAATCATAGTTAGCAGTCCATAATTTCCACTGAGTGCTCTCTCTAAAATGTTTATGAAATGTTACCTTCTTCCACAAATTTAACTGCTTTGTTATTAAAAAAAAACATATAGAGTAGTTATACATATAATTTGGGCTAGAAATTTTAATTACATAAACAAAGTGATCATCCAGAAGACTACACAGGTTCAAACCAGAGAAAAAGGAATTCTAATACTGAAAACTTGAAGTAGACAAAATGTCTGAACCTATAACCAGGAAGACATTTATAATTGATACCTGATGGAAAATGGAAAATCAGTTTTTTTTTTCCAGTGGAATGTCCCTTGGTATAGCAACCATACTCCAAGACAGACCAACGACCAATGAGCCAAAAGAAACACATGAATATTTTGGCGGTATTTTGTTTGCTTGTTTGTTTGATTTTTGTGTGCTTTTTGTTTTGTCATTTTTGTTTATTTGTTTTTGGTCATATTGGCTTTTTTTTTAGTTTGTTGTTTGTTTTCATTTTCTTTTTTTATTTCTTGGTGTTTTTATGTTCTTTTTCCTGAATTTTTTGAGGGAAGAAGAGAGATAGACAGAGAGAGAAAGGCAGAGAAGGAAGACAGAGATAGTTAGAAAAACAAACAAGTTGCGTAGGTAGGGTAGTGGGAAGAACGGAAAGGATTTTAATAAAAATATTCATGAGATAAAAAATAAGGTGAAAAATAAAAATGCTTAAAATTCTATGGCACATGTCTGATTTCCACATTTGAAAATTTTCTCTTAGAAAGTTGCATAAACCAAGGAAGGGTCTCATTTAGGTGCTTACACTCTTGTTTACTAATTGCCATTGTATAAGGCCTTTAAAAAAAAAAAAAAAACTTGAACTATATTTTCTTAGTTTTTTGTAAAAATTACATAGTGATTTAAACTTAGCTCTATATAGATACATATATATTTACTTGTACACATATGAATCAGCAATGCATGCATGTGTGCTGAGGTGTTTTAATATGCGATGTAGTGTTTTCTCAAAACCTCTAAGGGAGCTGCTTTTTTTTTTTTTTTGGACACTGATTGTTGTCTAAAAAACTAATGCAAAGGCGATGCAAATGCTATGAGTGAGCTGAGGTGAATGAAAATTTCAAGAATCTGGGGAACCCTGTTCCTTCATGTGTGAGTGAAGTGTTTCTGGATTTGAATAGGTCCATAGCTACCTATTATTCTGACCAATGTTCTATCTCCTCTAACTGCTGAGAAAATCTGAAGTAAGTACTTTCTCCGAAATGAGCTTTTATGTGTAGATTCTCCTGTCCACGGACCTGAACAGTCACAGTTATCATGCTTACTAACCTCTACACAACACACACACACACACACACACACACACACACACACACACACACAATGTTTGCACACATACAGTAACTCCTTGATCTGAGGCCTTGGGATTTGAATAGGACTTCATTAAGCAGTTTTCTAGGCATCCAGTTTAATGTAGAATTTGGGGCTAGAGGGAAGCACAACAGTTAAGAACACCAGGCTGCTCTGCCAGAGGACCCAGGTCAGTTTTCAGCAGCCATTTGTAACTCCTGTACTGGGAGACTAGATGCCCTCTAGTCTCCATGGCAACTGCATGCATGCCATACAGACAAATAAATGAAGGCAAAGCTCCCATAATACAAAAAAGTAATAAATGAATAAAGTGCTCAAAAATTTTAAAATAAATAAATAAAAAATACTAGAACTTAGGGTCCTAAAGTTGGATAACAACGTCCCTTCTTATTAGTCTCTCAATGTTTATTTCACATCTCTGTCTCTGCCTCTACGTTTACCATCTTTTCACCCACCTCTATTTGCTATCTTTCGCTCTATCTCTCTGTCCATCTCTACCTCATTTTTATCTCTATCTCTATTTCCATATCTATTCCATTTCTTTATTTTCTCTATCTCTATCTCTAAATCTACCATATCTGTCTGACTAGCACTTTACCTCTATCATCCTGACCTCTATCAGCTCTAAATATTTATCGTATCTATCCAATTACTTTAACATTAATTAGATAATGCAATAGCCTTAGAATATTGAAATTTTCAATAGACTATATAACCAATTTATATTGCATTAAATATCATGTGTTCAACAAAAAATAATCTTTAATGTTCTCAATTATCTTTTTTGAATTTGCATATGTTCTTATATATATTCTTATATATATATATATATTATAATTAACTTAATTTCACATATCAGTCAGAGATTTCCCCCATCCTCCCTCCTCCAAAACCCCAGGCCTCTCCCTCAATATTCTCAATTGTCTTATGCATGTTATGCTTAAAACTTAGTACAATGATCCAAAATGGATTTTTTCCTCTATTGTACTCAAATATTTCACACAAAAGTTGGACATCCATACAGTGTTTAGGAAATCTCTTCTTTTTATATAACTTTGGCCAGTAAATTTATTTGGTGTATTTGAATCTGAGTTTTATTTTTGTTTGAATTGTTATTTAATATTTTATCAACATGTGCACAATAGATTATTCTTGTTGGATACAGATGGAATCCAAGAGTAATAGATGTGATAGACTGTGATAATAAGATATATTATTTTATTCAAGTAATGAGAAAGGAATCATTTTTTAGTCAATTATTGACAAACAAAAGGAAGTGTCTCTATTACAGAAAATTTACATGACATGTCATGGATAAGAAGAGGTACCCATTTTCATGTGTGGTACTACAACCTCTTAAACAGACCTTAGTAGGTCAACTTAAAAACTCTATTTATAACTTGGTATATATTTTCACATGATAATTCCATCTGTTGTTTGTATTCTGAGAGTCAATAAAGAACATAAAATAAGTATCTAAGTTTGATCTCACTTAGAATTTTTTCAAGGAGTTGCCATGACTTATTTATAGGTAAATGAACATAGTCTTAAAAAGCCTTAAATGAATCATATAAATGAAATCTACAGTAGCAGCCTTTCTATGATTGCAACACTATTGTGTGATACAGAGACATAAATTTAGCTTCAGAAACAGAAGCTAAATTGTTTAATTATATGCTAGGTAGAATTTTATAAGTAATATTAATTCAGACCACTTACTTAACAAACAAGGTAGATGAAACAGATAATCAAAGAAGAATAAGAATTAAGATTCACAATATATCATCTCTGACTAATTTTAACCTAGTTAATATACAATGATTTTTTTAATTAAATCATAAACTCCCATACGTGCTCCATTTCAGTTAATAATTTCTTTTTCTTTTATTATATCTGCACTGTGTGTATGTGAGTGTGTGTGTGTGTGTGTGTGTGTGTGTGTGCAAAATTAACCCCCTTCTATGTTAACCTGTCCATTGTTATTTTCCTGGTCTTGTTTACATAGCCACTTTTTTAGGAGAGACTATTTCACAGTAAACTTCTTGGTATTCTGGCTCTTACATTCACAGTGGCCCTTCTTGTGTAATATTCCAAGAGCTAAAGATTCAGGAGCTGTGATATAGCTATATGCACTGGGGCTAGGATCCCCACGAACTTTGGATGGCTGCATTGTGTCTAATTGTGGTTTTCTGTGGTAGTATCCAATTGTTTCAAAGAGAAGCTTCCTCCATTTTCCCAACAGTTAAAATCATTATTTATCTATTTCATGAGTTCATAAGAATTAAATGAGTTAGTAACTGTAAATTACTTAAACCAGCACACTGATAAAATAAAAAGAAGTATTTGCAAAAGATCACTGTATTTTATGATCAATATTTTTTCTATTCTGTCTGTTGTTTTAGAAATATATACATCAAGGTTGGTTCCAACTTCTGTCTATTATGAACAATGCTGCCATGAACATAGTTGAGCGTGTGTCTTTGGGATATGTTTGAGCATTCCTTGGGTATATGCCCAAGAGTGATTTTGCTGAGTCCTGAAGTAGACTGATTCCCAATTTAGGGGAAATGTACAGAGACAACCAAACCAAACTAGTGGGAACTCATGAACTGTGGACCAATAGCTGTGGAGCCTCCATGGCACTTGACTAGGCCCTCTGCATAGGCAGGACAGTTATGTAGCTTGAACTGCTTAAGGGGCACCCTGGCAGTGGGATCAGGACCCATCCCAAGGACATGAACTATTTTTTGGAGCCCACTGCCTATGGTGGGACACTTTACACAGCCTTGTTTCAGGGGAAGGTGCTTGGACCTGCCTCAACTGAGTATATCAGGCTCTGCTGACTCCCCACAGGAAGCCTTGCCTTTGAGGAGTGGGGAATGGGGGGGGGTGGGATGGAGGGAACGCTGGGGGGTGGGAGGAGGGAGGGGAGAGCATCTGTGGTTAATATTTAAAATGAATAGGAAGTTTCTTTATAATAAAAAATAAATATGTATTACCGATACAAAAAAGAAATATATACACCATAATACTTTGCTCATTTCATGCTGTATTGATAGAATTTATCCATAATCTAAGCTCTCTGTAATCGACATCAATTTAATAAGTTCACAGGCTGCCTGAACTATATAATGGCACACTCTCTCAAAACATAAAGCAAACATAGGCCAGGTGGTGGTGGTGCACACCTTTAATCCCAGCACTCAGGAGCAGAGGCAGGTGGATCTCTGTGAGTTCGAGGCCAGCATGGGATACAGAGTGAGTTCCAGGAAAGGTACAAAGCAACACAGAGAAACCCTGTCTCAAACCCACTCCCCCAAAAAAACCATAAAGCAATCATAAATCTCATTTATTCTTTGGAGATGTATTTAATGAGTGACATATATATATATCACAAAATTATAAAGCCTATTAAGCTATAGAAGTTATGACAATCTAATATGTTAATAATTTTAATATAATTCACTATGAAGTGTTGAATAGCAAGTGTTGTATTTCTGGGTAAATCTAGAGAGTATAATGGTACAGAAAGAACATATAGTTTGCAAGGTTTTGGAAAATCAAAATCAATGTTTATACATATATATATAAAGGAAAAAAATGAAATGGTAGAAATTGTTTGACTAACAATACTACATGATCATTCTCTAGTAAAATTTACAAAGGCCTCTCAAATTTTACAGACCTAATGCAAAGAATAATAAATGGTATAAACATAACACTTATCATACAAAAGTTATACTTAATAAGAATAACAAAATTAAAACTAAATTTTGACTCAACTATTCATTATAAACATTGTTTAAAAAGTAAAAATTCATAAAGAAAAATTAAGTTCGAGCTTAAAAAGGTCTATCTCTGTAACTCATATTAGCTCTTTGGCATAGATATTTCTTTCTTAAAACTTATTTAATGTGTTAGACAATCAATTTATAAACAAACCACCTATATTAATTGAAAGTACCTCTGAGCTTCTATATTCTACTTCGAAGTTCTCAAAATGATTACAATTTTATAACAGATTTACATATCATGAATTCTATTCAAATGTTTATCAAATACAAATGTATATATATATATATATATATATATATATATAAAATGTCAAGTTCAGCTGAGTGTACATTTGTTTGGAAATAATGAAACTAACTACCTAAAAGGAACATATAGCCACCATCAAGCCCTATTGACAATATTAGAGAGTACACAAGATTTGAGAATGCAAATGCAGTCATACATATCTGTCATGCTCTGCATGTTCATCTAAATTACAGAAAGAAAAAGCTTGTCACATTCTCATGTCATTGTGCACAAAAAAACTGTATTTCATTGTCCACCTAATATAAAATGGTAAACATATATCATAATTTATTCAACAACTCTAAAATGATTAACAATTTTAGTACTTTACATATGTTTATATTAAGACTGGAACAATAGCCTAATCATATTCTTTGGTCTGTATATCTGTGTTATTTAGTTCTATAGCTGCTTTATACTTAATAGCTGTGAATTTCTAGGCAAATTATCTCAAGTCTGTATACCTCTAGTTTGTCGCTAAAACAAAAGACTGATAACAGTTATGCACATCAAAGAATGTTATATCTAAAGCACATGAACAAAGTGCTTTATACACATTAGTGTATAACGATATGCTGTCATTATTGCGCTCACTACTAGCTGGACTTTGACTCCTCAGGCATAGAGAGAGAGATTTGAAGGAATCTATGGAATTGAAGGAATCTCAGAAGAATCTACTCTCCCTTTCCCAGGCAGTCAGGTAACCTGATTGGGATTCCCTTATTCCGAGTATAAAAATAAAATTTGATTGTTGGTTTATTCCTGATTCAGTTCATATTGGTGAAACATGTCCAAAGATTGTCATTGGCTGAAATCAATGAAACATTACATTTTTTTTTCTCCTGAAAGAAACGAACTACAAAAGCCTTTTCAACTGTTTGTCAATAAGGGTTTCTATGGAACAACAAATAAATAGGTTTTGAGTGAATATTCCTCTCTACTGGAGAGAAGTTTAAACAATGATTATCTTCAAGTAAATGTTAACTGCTACCTGTACTGGCTGAAAAGAAGATAGCCCCATTCTCTCACACTTCTTCCTTTCATCCTTCCCTCACTACCTCTTTCCCTCTTGTTCCTTATTTGTAAGAATATTTGTGACTTGACATGGCAGACCATTTGCTTAACAAGGCATATAAATTCTCTTTTAAATGTGTTTTCTCTAAAAAGTCTCTGTGTTATATATAATTTTAACATAGAGTAAATACAATGCATTTTAACTGTAATTTTAGACAGCAGTAGCAAGATAATTACACATAATATTGAGAAAGTTGCTTTTTAGAAATTTTACAGAGGGGAGAGTTAGGCTATTAATTTCATGATCCAACATACTATCAAAATAAGATAACTTATGTTTCATAGATCAGTATATTCATGCGAATTGTGTTCATCACTGGTTAATAGGAATTGGTGTGTGAGATACCAATTCTTTGGTGAAAATACGTTTGCATAAATAATGCTTTCCATCCACTACAAAACATCTGCTTTACCTAATACACCAGCCTTCTTTTTGCCTTGTTTGTCTTTTTTTTTTTGTTTGTTTGTTTTTGTTTGCTTGTTTCTGGAAGATCAAACTATTGAACTACAGCAGTTGGCTCACTGGAGTTAAGGTCAGAATAAAGTAGATTGCTTATTTTCCAAAGCTTTATTTAGTCTTTGGGAGATAAGGAAATAATGTCAAATAAAACTTCACAACCCCATTTTACTTCCTTTATCTTCTCAGCCTTTGATCCTCCACCACTAAAATTTCCAGTAATTCATCTGTCCCTGAATGATCTGTTCTGCAGCATTTCTGTAATTGAAAACCAGCTGGTAGAACTTCAAGAGACCAACAAAAAATATTTAAAATGTATTTTCAGAACTATTACTTCCAAAATTACACTTCTTTCCCTCAACATTTGAAGTATTTTGCACATAAAATATGCCTATGATTGCTTAATTAAAATAGAGAAGAAAAAATTTCCTTCCACCTTACCTGTAAGTAAAATCATATTTTTATAATGACCCTGCAGCTGTATTTCTCTAGTGCTTTTTCCTTACAAAATGTGTGCTATATTCAATACTCTTTTCACCCATAGGTCTACTGGGCACTGCTAAGAGTAACTAGATTGTAGCTATTTGTAGAGAAAGCAGTCCAGTGAAAATCAGGTCAGGAAAGTTGTTTTTATTGGATGTAAAACTGCAGATAGAAAAGGACAGAAATATGAGACTTGCTCTCTTCAAAATAGAATATAATTGCTAAATATTATGTCTATATTTTTATACATAAAAATATAATGCACTTTTATGATTTCACAGTTGGGTTGGGTGACATTACATTTAAAAGGGAAACATTAAAGTGTCAAAACTTGGCTGTACAAATATGTATTGTACATATATGTCATATTAAATTCTTTCTGTCACTCTATTATTTATATTTTAATTTTAACTTGTTCAATCCACATTTTTGTTTCATAGTTAGAAACTGATCTGGAATTTCATAAGCAGCTTTGAAAATGGTATCACTTTGATGAAAACAAATACAAAGTATGAGTGACAAACATTGGTGCTATGTTGATATCATTTTGTTTTTCTGAAGGGCTTTTTTGAATTTTTGTCTTGTTTTGTTTTTTCGAGACAGGGTTTCTCTGTGTAGTTTTGGTGCCTGTCCTGGATCTCGCTCTGCAGACCAGACTGGCGTCAAACTCACAGAGATCTGCCTGGCTCTGCTTCCTGAGTGCTGGCATTAAAGGTGTGCACCACCACCGTCTGGCCTGAGGTTTCAATTTTGCAAATTAGTTTGTAAACATTTTAAGATTTCACTGTGCACTGCAATACATTGGTGGCAACTTTAGAGCATGGAGAAAAATCAACTTAGAACTGAAAGAATGTTGAAATCTACTTTATCATTTATACATGGAGACATGGGCTGTTTTCCATTCATTCACTGGTTTTCCCCCATGGTTTTTCTGTTCCTTGTATTAGCAAGAACTCAATAGATTGAACTTTCAAGTTTTCTTTAAGATTTTTATTAAATTTCATGTGTATGGGAATTTTGCTTGCATGTATGTCTGTGTATAATGTGTGAATATGTGTACAGTATGCACCAAAGTCAGAAAGGAGTGTTAAATGCATTTGTATTATGTCTATAGACCATTGTTAGCTGTTTCCTGGCTTCTGGTAGTTGAATCTAGGGCTCTTGAAGAGCAGCCAGTGCTCATTCCCAGTGTGCAATCTCTTCAGCCCCTTATGTAAGCTTTATATAATGAAAAAACTAGAGATACTTTGCAAAAAAAGAAACTATTCCTATTTAGTCCCTAGATTTCAGTTGAACCTATTTTATAAGGAATCATGAATCCAGATATCCTTTGACTATGTTTTACAGTTTATTGGATTTAATATAATGCACTAATTATTTGTTGAATTTATTTAAAATTCAAGGACTTATTAAATTGTGCTATTTCAACATCATTAGGAGTTATTCAAATAAAAACCTCAAAAAAATGACAGAAGCATTCTTGTCAGTATATCTAAAAATATACATACCTCTTTCTTTTTTTTTATTTTGAGACAGGGTTTCTCTGTGTAGCTTTAGAGCCTGTCTTGAAACTCACTCTGTAGACCAGGCTGACCTCAAACTCACAGAGATCCACCTGCCTCTGCCTCCCGAGTTCTGGGATTAAAGACGTGCACCACCACCACCCAGCACATACCTCTTTCTAACTTAATAAATCTTATATATCTGTGATATTTTCATACAAAGGTTGTGTATATTCAAAAGAATGTATTAGTAAGATAGTGTTATGGTAGCTCGGCTTCCTAATCCTGGATCAAAGACATCTTGAAAATATTCCTTAGAAGATGGTGATAATATGTCTTTGGAAATTTCAACATAAGGGATGCTGTCAATTCTGCTTTTAAAATGTGTATTTGTGGGAATGAGAGGGCGAGTGGGGACATGAAGGATGAAAGAGGAAGGATTGAAGAGCTAATGTGACAAGCAAAGGATATATTATGATGATAAGAAGGTAAATGATCAGTTGATAATACAATCTACTGCATAGTTACAATGTAAAGAGACCCACCATTCAAAGTATCACTGACGTAATGTTTTGTACTATCTAGGTTCCTAACTTAAATCTGGCTTGAGTAAAATCTATTTAAATTGGACTTGATATAAGATGAATAAGCTCCAAACTATGAGCAGAAGTGTCCCCGTACGTCTTGGCAATGTGTTCTATTTAGCACTGTTATTGGTGAAACTACTAAGGCCCCTCCACGTAGTTAAAAGGGAGGTTTAGTTTGTGGGGTAACATACAAGTGAAGGGGTAGTTTACAGGATCTGGGAAAGGTGTGGCGCAGTCCAGCGGTATTCTCTGGAGAATTCTCCTCGGTCTACCTCCAGTGTCCAGGGTCCAGGAACCAAGAGAGTCTGCGCACCTGGATCTTGGGTCTTCAGGGTCCTCCCTTGGCCCCACCTTGTAGGCGTGACAGTTACTGAAGCTTCAATGGGGGTTGAAACTTCCAGATCAAAGCTGGAATGGCTACCCACTACACATTGTTAGCAGGGGAAATTTTTGATACAGAACATAATGTGGTCACATTTATCAAATATGTTCCTTCCTCACTTTCTACTTCCTCATTCTTCTTCAACTTTATGCCCTTTCTCCTTCCTTGACCCCTTTCATTTCTCTCAGAAGCAAGCAGGGCAGCCACAATGTAAATACACCTTAACAGAGTAGATAGAATAGCATACATAGAATAGCACACAGCAAAATAGAATAGAACAGAATGAATGAAATGGAACACAATAACACGCAAACCCTTTAACTATTAGAAAAACACGTTGGTTATTACTGTTTTTTTTTTTTAAATTAGACTTCCAAGGATCAATATAAACACATTTGGGCATATATAGTACAGCAACATACACATATGTTACATAAATAGTAGTATCATGCTATATATGTGTTTGTTATACATCACCTAGTCTGTTAGTACCTTCAAAGAAAATTACACCACAATACTAATGCAAAGCTTCTATCAATCACATTTTCTTTTCTTTTTCAAGACAGGCTTGTAATGCGAATCTTAAAAGGTCTTATTAATAAAAAACAAACCCGGAGTCAGGTATTAGAGTGAAAGCTGGAAGATCAGAGAAACAGAACAAGCCACAGTTAATCTCACCTCGCCAATTTCTCAGCCATCCTGTTTCCTCAAACTGGAAACCTCTGAGGCCTCATCCAAATGGATCTCAGCTGAACTGCTGCTAATAACCTCAAAGGTTAAAAACTTCTAGTTCCTGGTACTCGCTCCTTACATACCTTTCTGCTTCCTGCCATCACTTCCTAGAATTAAAGGTGTGTGTCTTTCCCAAGCAAGACATGAGATCTCAAGTGCTGGGATTAAAGGTGTGTGTCATCATGCCTGGCTGTTTCCAGTGTAGCCTTGAAGTCACAGAGATCCGAATGGATTTCTGCCTCCTGAATGCTAGGACTAAAGTTGTGTGCTACCACTGCCTAATCTTTATATTTAGTATAGTGGCTGTTCTGTTCTCTGACCCCCAGATAAGCTTATTGGGGTGCAAAATATATTAACTACATTTTCCTTTTTTTAAATAAAAAAGTTATAACTAATAAAGAAAAAGTCAAGAATTACATTAGTAATGTCTAGTCCATTAACATTTGCCAGATTCAGACAAAAACTCCATTATATACGTTAAAAATGTCCAGTCCATTAACATTTGACAAATTCAGACAAAAATTTTCATTACCTATCCTATTTAAAACAAATAGTTTCTTTTTAAAAGTATATTCAATAATCTACCTTTTTATCTTATCATATCCATATTCTCTCTTTTTCTTTTCACAGTAGATTCAATAATCTACCTTCTGTCTTATCATTTCTATACAGGTTCTTACTATGTAGCCTAAGCTAGTGAAGAATTCATTATACAGCCCAGAACTCAAGATGCTCATCTTACTTCAACCAACCAAGTCCTGGAATTACAAGTCACTATGGCTGGCTTTCATTCCCATATGGAATGAGTTAGTATTCCTGGGAAGAGTAAGTGACTGAGTTTTAGGCAGAAAAACTAAACTACAAATGAATCTGGATCATCTATTTGTCCTTGAAAATAAACATTAAAAATAAACAATAAAAAGTGAATGACAAAGGACTTAGAAACCAAAAAATAAAGTGTTACCATTGTTCACATTGAGCATCAACAGTGAATAAGAGGGAGGTGGATTCAACTTTTTATAAAATACAAACCCATTAGTCAATAATGGAATAAGTGAATTACTGAATATTTTTTAAAGAATACAGAAAATTAAAACTCCTGTACACAAGTGCCAACAACAGGAGGAATTCAAAGCAGAATAGAGTTTCTGCATTGCCCAAAAGTGAATGGGATATGGCATTTATACATGCCTACCAGTGAGAGACCTGCAGTTTGATCCTAAAGTTGTACATGGAGAATGAGTCCCCTTGGGAGACAATAATTTCTTTAGAACCACTGTTCAGCTGTGAAAGACAAACTAGAAAGATTTCTTAAAGTACAATAAACAAATTCCTTACTAGTATGTATAGAATTTATCTTTCCACCATGCCACAATATTAACTGATTCTCATGAATTCTTTAGAATTGTCCTCCCCTGAATGAAAATTGTAAATTGACTGATATGAGTGTTTTGTTTCAGGTTTTATTCTTTTTTAAGTTAAAATATACTTACTAGTTCAATATGTTTATGTGGGTGCATGTGTGTGTATACTAAGCACTATATATGTGCTTTGTATACATAATTATATAGAAATTCATTTCTTCCATTTTACTATGTATAAAATTACATATTATTTCTAGAAAATCAATAATTTTAACTTCATTTTGCTAAGATTGCATACCCAAATGGGTAAAGTACATTTTAAAGAGAATTTTAGTCATTCACTAGGAAGTTCACTAACTTTGCAAATTTTTATTTTTAAAGTTAAACACCCTATTCTGCTTTGTAAATTTCTCAAGTTATTTCCTTAGTTTTAAATTTAACTTTCTAAAAATAAATCCCACACTCTGTACACACACACACACACGTGTGTGTGTGTGTGTGTGTGTGTGTGTGTGTGTGTGTCTATGTGTGTAGCAGTTTTAAGTTCAACCTTGAATCGTTGGTGTCAAAGAGGAAATATATGACACCTTACTCTATATTTAGCTATAATCTAATATTGTGACAAGTGTATTTCATTTGACAAAATACCTGTGCTACATGTCCTTTCTATAATTGGAATGAATCTACAGCAGGGCTCATTTTTCATTTCCTGTGAGAAAGCAGTCCCAGGTATTTGATGTCCTTCATGATCAGTCACAGCTCCTGTGACTATCAGAGGCTTATGCGACAGTCAAGGGTGGCAGATAGCTTTTCCTTGTGCTGAATGACCATCATCATGTACTCAATCTGTGTTGAGTACATGAACAATAGAAAATCATAGAAATCATCTATTGATACATACCAGCAGATTTCATCATTTTATCTTTCTGATGTTCTCTCATGGAGATGTTTGGTAGAGAGTAGTTGGGGATGTCTGTTTAAATCTCCACCTTGAAATCAGACAATGATCAGTGTACTTTCAGACAATGGCATTAGTCATATGAGCCACTTTTAAAATCTCTTTTTATACTAGATTGAGCAAACCATGTTTTACTAAATATCCTCAATGAGCAATATAGATTGTCATATATTTTGGAATAATTTCCTTGCTTTATTATATGTCAAATACTTAATGACATAAAGACATTAGGAATATGTGCTGTTTATTTTGGAAAAAAATGGATTCAACTCAATTTTCAGTCATTATTAAAGGGTTTTAATTTTGACTACACTACAATGTGGAAGAGAAAAAAACTTGACTTTTCTATGTTATTTATCAAAATACAAATAAACACTATGGGAGCCTCATGGAGTTACTATATGTACACACATAATAAATTTTGAAATATTTTTTGACAAAGAAAAATGAGTATTCTTCATAATTGACTAATACATTGGATAGATTTCTGAAATACTTGAAATACAGTCTATTAAGGTTCTCTTTCATAGAGCATTGTTGTTTAGGTCTTATAACGTTCTATATATCAAAACAGGTTCTTAATAAATCATTGGTTAAAATTATTCAAATGATACTCCTGAAACTTTATTTGTACGCCTGCCTTTATTAATCCATTAAATTAATTAAAACTGAAGTGACATGTGTTTATGTGGATTTCATTTGGATCATAAATATATGTCCATGCATAAGGGTTTATTCACCAAAACTGAAAGTCCATGACTATCCTTCCATGTGTTTCTACCAGTTAGCTTATAAAATAACTACTTAACACTTCAGCTATGAATTTTTGTTTATAATAATAATCATATTTATTCAAAAAAATGGTGGGTAATGGAAACATATTCTTCATATATATTAACTATAACATTTGTTTGCATGTTTAATATCTCATACTATTAAACAAGTGCAAGAGGAATGATAAGTCAACAGTATAGAAAACAGAACCTGGATCATTTATGAATCTTCAAAATATTCCTGGAAAAAATACACTACCCAAAGGTACTGCATTAGTAGGAGCCCTTCATTCTATTAATAGCAGGCAGATAATGGTCGTTTTTAAAGCCTGCATGTTCATTTCACATGTACATTGTTTTTAAAATGTATTTATATTTAGTTTTAACTTATACATATGTATGTATGTACATATAAACATATATGCAAATACATGTACATATATTTGTGTGAGTTTTATAAAAACAATTATAATGTCTTCTCAATCTCATATAGTCTATTCTTTATCTTAAAGTTATTAATTCGTTTAGCTAGAGACATACAGAACATCTCAACTACCAGGATTAAGTGAATGAGCACAGTGAATGTAAGTTAATATAACATACAGTCATAGTGTTATATTATTGAGATACATATATAAAACATGCTACCAACATTAACATGTACAATATGTATCTCACAAGTTGAAATCAGATTTTTACCTATTTTCTCCTATTACAGATTCATTTTTAATTTTATGAATGATATATATGCATATCATTCAGAAATATTTTTTCATGTTAAGTAGCGATAAAATTCTAAAATAAATTTAATTTTTCAAATTACAAATACCCAGTAGAAAACACTATAGTGCTGCTGTTTATTGAATAAAGTGTATGTTAGTTTCAAAATGACATTTAGGAAATTTGAAGAAAATTGATAAGATTTCAAAAATATTTAAGTAAGACAGTCTTATGCTTTTTTTGAATTTATTTTATTTTATTTTATAATATAATTCAACTTTACATATCAGCAATAGATTCCCCTGTTCTCCCCCCTCCTGCCCCTTACCCCACCCCCCGGCCATCCCCCATTTCCATCTCCTCAAGCACAAAGACTCCCCTGAGGATTGAGATCAACCTGGTGGACTCAGTCCAGGCAGGTCTAGTCTCCTCTTCCCAGGCTGAGCCAAGGGTCTCTGCTAAGCCCCAGGTTTCAAACAGCCAATTCATGCACTGAGCACAGGAATAGGTGGGTGGTTATGCACATGAAAGGAACTCAGAGCTGTGCATGAGTACCAGGCAAGCACTCTGCCCTGAGCAACATCTCCCATCTATATACTTAAATCAAGTGATGAAACAGAAGTTTTGAATACTCAGGAAACTTCACCAATGTTCTAGCTCTTCTCACTCCAATTTTTTGATAAAAATATTCTTATAGACAGAATGACATCAATCTTGATGAGCATAAGAAATTATTGTGAAAGCAGCCCTGGGTTCAGTAATGTTATACGCAAACAGGTGGTGGTTAATTTGAATGGCATGAAATATCCAGTGTCTTTTAAATGCTGACAAAAGCAAACAGCTTGTCTCTTATCATCTTTAGTCATTCAGCAAAATTAATTGCAATTCTGCATGATAAACTGTTGCATTCTCTATTTATCTAAACAAGAATTTGCCTTATAATTAATTTGACTTTGAGAATGCTTTTGACACTTGTATAGAGAAAGTTTACCATCATACTAGTACTTTGCTATCAGTTTCTGAGATATAATTACAGACATAATGGATAATTGGAGAGCTTTGGATCTCCTACAATGGTTTTTCTATATTAACATTAGTAGAATAAAGACTGTTTCTAATTTTACGCTGTCACACATCTACACTAGGGGTCAGGGAAGAGGTTTTAAGGAATAAAAGATAAATAATTCAACCTTCAAATTGGATTTCCTTGTGTAATTGGTTAATACATGTTTAATTATGTCATGCCACTTGCCTAATTCTCCTACTCTGTATATGTATGTGACAGAATGATGTTAGTAGACATTGGTATGCATATTTGAAATTGAAATTTATGGATTGTCAATGACAAATTAGTTCTCCGAGTGATCCAAAAAAGAATGTGCCTTTTCAAACCTTAAAGTAAAAAATTCACAGAATTCCATGAAAAGAAATACCAGATAATTGGTCAAAGTCAACATTTACCCAAAAATATGCTGAGGTAGCTAATAATAATAATAAAAAACATTCTTAAATGCAATGATTGAGTCTAGAAAATTCATACAGGTTATCACATCAGGTGGGGATTGTAGAATTTCACACTTTTAACAGCCTTTGGATTTAATTTTCTCCAACTGCTCGGTTGCCAGAAACTGCAAATATTCATCAATTTTTAAAATGCATACTAAAGGGAAGTATTCACCACATGCATTTAAAGAATACTAGCAATCTCTGTGTCTATTTCTTCCAAAATTTATATTTTTTTTTCAAAAATGGCATTTTAAAACTGACTGCACAGAGAAGAAATTTGATGGCAATTTCTTTCAGTGAATGGCATTTCTTCCCATTTTTTAAATCATACAAAAATAAAAACTTAAGATATGTCTGGAAAAATAGTTAAATTGTTTGTGAACTTTATTCCTTTAAAATACTTGGTGCTTAATTGGCAAAGAACCTTGTGTTGCTTTGAGTAGAATAAAAAATGCATTTGCAGTGCTGCATTCGTTATATTTGTAAGCAATTTACATTTAAAGTGATAATAGTAATGGCACCTTCAAAAATCATCGAGTGGGTAATATGCCATATAATGTGTGCTCAGCATTTTGCATGCTGCATGTCATCTAATCCCCTCAACTACTACATGTGATGGAGCTGAAGCGCTTAGCAGTTAAGCGATTTAATGGAACCCTCACAGTTGGAGATGGCTTCGTTGAAATGTGAAGGCGATTTCTCTAAACTTGAAACATGTGTTTAGTCTTTTCATTGTCAGCTAGTATTGAAAGTATTGAATTCTAAATACTTGTAGAAAACAAATGTAATAAAATTTGTCGAGGTAAAGTAAAAGAAATGGACGCGATTAATATCATGCTTTGAAGAGATTGTTTTGCCTGAAAGTAGCCCAGGTTATTTATCAATATGCAATTCTGGAAACTACACGAGTCAATTTTCCTAAAGTACAATGTTAGCTGTATTTTAAAATTAGGTGTTAACCATTTTGTCATATAAATTTCAAATGGTGTGCATTTTTCAAGTATCATGTGACAACTTTGTTAAGAAAATGAAAAATAAAACTGTTTTGAGATTTCATTTTAATCTAGCCAGAAAGTATAATATCAAGAAAACAACTGCTATCAAATGGTGGTGATAATACAGGGTAAAGAAAACCCTCATTTAATTCTCTTGTGATAACGAACAGGTGCATTCATTCTAGAAACCAGTGAGGTGGGTTTTCAAAGTGCTCTAGCTGTATCGTTCCTTGGCATATAATACAATGCCCAAAAGATTTGATTTCCTACTTCACAGATACTTGTTCAATCATGTTCATTGATGCTTGTTCACAGTAGCTGGTAAATGGAAACAATCTAAGTGTCTTTCTACTGAAGACTGGATAATGAAAATGTAGTATATATACAAGAAGAAATTCTATTCTGATGTACAGAAAGAGATCTGCAATTTTCAAGTAAATGGAAGGAATTAGAAAAAAAATATACTGAATCAGAATACTCAAACTCAGCAATACCAATCCTGTATATTTTCTCTCATTTGTTGTTCTTGTCTCAGATTTTTAGAGTTTATAACCTGATGTGACTAGAAAAGCCAATAAAGTAGAACAGGTCCAAGGCAAGAAAGGGAGAAGAAGGAGAGTGTCAGAGTATAACATAGGTGTAGCAGGAGTCTTAAAAGTTCTTATTAATAAAACAAACCTGAGGGCAGTTATTGGGGTGAACACTGGAAGGTCAGAGAGACAGAATAAGCCACAGCTAACCTTACCTGGCCAACTTCTCAGCTGATCTTGTTTCCTCAGACTGGAAGCCTCTGTGTCCTCATATCCGAATGGCTCTTAGCTGAACTGTGCTCCAAAGCCTGAACACTTAACTAGCCTAATGCTTCTCCAGGCCAAATGCTTCTAGTTTCTGGTCCTCACGCCTTATATACCTTTCTGCTTTCTACCACCACTCCCTGGGATTGAAGGCTTGCTTTCTGGGATTAAAGGCGTGTGTCACCATGCCTGGCCATTTCCAATGTGGCCTTGAACTCACAGAGATCCAGAGGGATTTCTGTCTCTGGAATGCTAGGATTAAAGGCATGTACTACCACTGCCTATCCTCATGTTTAACATTGTGGCTGTTCTGTCTCTGACCCCAGATAAGTTTATTAGCGTGCACAATATTTTGGGGAACACAATACCCCCACACATAGGTCCTATGATGGAGGAGAATTTTTTTTTTAAAAAGACTGTTTCTTTACCTGGGGAGAAAAGAGGGAGGATGATACCAAGGGAGAAGGAAACAGAGAGAAATAACACAAAAAACATTTTAAAAACATATCTACACTTTTTTATAATCTTACTTTAATATAGTATATTAAGAAAACAACTGATAACAAACACTGCAAAGGATGTGGAGAAAGTGAACAATTATTCACTATGTAGGGAAATGCAAACCTTCTCAGACACTCTGGAAGTCAACATGGAAAATCCCCACAAAGAATTAAATCTACCATATGATCAACCTGTCCTACTCCATGCCATATTTCCAAAGGACTCCACACCCCATTCCACAGATATTTGCATATTTTCATTCATTGTTGCTCTATTCACATTATCTAGAAATGTAAACAACCCAGATATTTGTCAATGGTGGATGGGTAATGAAAAATGTAGTACATACCATATGGATTACTATTCAATTGTAAATAAAAATGAAATCATGAAATTGGCAGGTAAATGAATACATGGCCTTAAGTGAGGTAACCTAGACCCATTAAGACAAAAGTCATATGTTATTTCTCATCTGAGATTTTTATCTCCAAATCTTTAGATGCGAGTACATAACCTGGAGTAACTAGAGGAATCAGGAAATTAAAAAGGGATCCTTTTTAGAGGATGAGGAGGAACAATAGAAAGGGTAATGGAATAACACAGGTAATCTGAGGACAAAAATTCGAGAAATGGAGGGGACTGAGTGCTTTGACTATGGAGGAGTAAGGTGATAGAGAATAAGGGAGGGGAGTGTAAAATAAACACACACACACATTTGAGTTATGCCACCTGGGTTGATAATCCCCCCCCTCACAGAGCTATAGCTGTATCTAACAAAATCTCTTCAAATTGTTTCTCAGGGGGTCCAAGACATTTCCTAAACAACGTAGGATATCCTCATTGCCTTTTGTTCACGATTAGAACTTTAAGATAAAGTTTTGTTGCTGAAGACACCAGCAAGAACTAAGCTAGAAGACACCTACCTGAGAATTAGCTCTCATAGTATCAGAAAGGAGTACATGAGCAGCCAAGAGAGAAAAGAAATCAATAGTCCTACCCATCTGTGCAGCCATATAATGGCAAAGAACAGCCAGGCTACTTCTCTGCAATGGTGTGATACTGGAATGCATATCTTGGGTGTATCCAACAGCCATTTAACTGGACCTAAGGACTGCTAAATCGGAGGGAATTTATGTCCAATACTGTAAGTATATCTATCAGTGGTTGAAAATATAAACCCCAGAGGAGAACCTACTTCTACCTTTTTTTTAACTAACATAAATTCTTGTAACTATATTCTAAATCATTATATCTACAGATAAGTGGAGCTATTACTTATCATGAAAGTTTCTACATTTTGCAGTAGAGAACAATGCTGATATACACAAATGATTAAAAATCAAATATTAACTAAAATATTTAGTTAGCACTTTTACATCTCTAACACACAATCTGGGAACATCACAGTAGAGTGCTGCTAAGAGTTTTAGATTGAAAACATGGATTTGGATAACCTATAAAGGGGTAGATCCTGAAAAAGAGTGATTTTCTGTTCTAAATAGCCATTAATTACTTGTAGTTAAATGTGAGTCCTTGTCGATTTCTCCCTTTTCCATGTTGGGATGTCAACTTCTGTTGCCATTATTATATATGTTATATATAATAATAGAAATATTAAAGAGTCAGAGAACCAAGAAATTTGCAGCAAGACAATGCATTCTCTGTAAGACAGGGAGCTATACACATGGAATTTATGTTGTTGTTATTGTTGTTGTCTTTCAAGACAGAGTTTCTCTATGTAGTTTTTGTGCCTGTCCTGGATCTTGCTGTGTAGACCAAGTTGGCCTCAGACTCGAAGACATCCTCTGGCTCTGTCTCCTGAGTACTGGGATTAAAGGCATGTACCACAACTGCCCAGCCATACATGGAATCTTAACAACATAGTTGCCTAAGCAATTCTTGTACAATGGCAACAGAAGTTGACATCCCAACATGGAAAAGGGATAAATAGACAAGGACTCACATTTAACTACAAGTAATTAATGGCTATTTAAAACAGAAAATCACTCTTTTTCAGGATATACCCCTTTATAGGTTATCCAAATCCATGTGTTCAATTCTAAAACTCTTAGCACATATGCACAAATAATACTAAATTGCCTGAGCAATTTTTTTTTATATTTACACACACACACACACACACACACACACACACACACAATCTATCTATCTATCTATCTATCTATCTATCTATCTATCTATATATATATATATAGAGAGAGAGAGAGAGAGAGAGGATGGGGGCTGGGGGGCAGGGAGCAGGCCATGGATTTGAAAGGAATAATTGAGATGATTCAGGTCCTTATTATGCTTACAATCAGCTTAACTTAGTGGACATAGTATCTGTTTTAAAAGACTAACTGGCATTCTATGAGACTTCAATTCAAGTAAGTATATAGATGATTAACTAAAACCAATGACAGGTAGTTACAAGAGCCTGTGGGATAGTGGTAGTGGAGAGCAGAATAGTGGTGAGGAGGTAAAAATAATTTGATGGAATCAAAAATTATTCAGATTGAATTTTAATTTAGTGTCACTTTGAGTATGAGGGATATCACATATTATTCTTGGTTATGTTTTTTAGTGTTAAGAAATCATCACTGTTATTTATTTTTAATAAATTGTATTGTATTACAATCTATTCACATTGGCTAAAAATCTTACTTAAATAGTTTATTCCTGTAAATGGGGGAATAAATGAGGAGTTTTCTTTCTCTGAAATATTATTAAAGGAAATACTTTTAAATAGTAGAAGGTAGTGGTTTTATCTGAAGTTTAAAATCGAACATAAAATTTTTATTTAATGGAAAATTGACTAGAAATAAAATAACTCAAACTTGTATCTACAAACCTCAAATTCACTGAAGGGGTCCTCAAGGTCTAGATTAGAGCTAACAGTTTTAAGCAATTTTCTTAAGTGTGGTTTATGATACCTAGGGCAATAACATACACTAAGGAAAGTAAAAGTCATTTTTGTTTCCTATTCAATTTTTCATCAAGTATTAAATCTGCTCCTAGGATAAGAAAACAATTTCCTGCCCATAGTTTTGTAAATATTGTTATAAATATAGAAGACAGAGAGGTCTGCGTAACTGATCTGCAAGTGGAGCAAAGGTTCACTCAGAAATACAAATTATGTTCTGTGTCAAAATCACATGTCCTGCACATTAGACCTCTATTGAGTTTCCCAATAGGACGTGAGATTTGAGAAATGAGGGCAGGGCCTGCTCCCTCACAGGGAAACCCACAGAGACGGTGAATAGGTCAGTTACCAGTACAGACTGAGCTATCCACAATGAAATTATCTCTTTCGAAATAACTAAATACAAGCAGGCAAATTATACATTGCAATAGTCAGTTCAATTTTATTTTTAATTATCGGTTGTCAGGAAACAGATTGAGATTTGTTATATCATTTTTCTTACCTTCAGGATAGAATTCAAATTTTAGTCATGCATAGATCTGAAGAGAATTTATTCTTTTTAAAAAACTGGTCATACCATGCTCAATTATTTATAAATCTAGAGGGTATCTAAAATCTTGAAAAAAGGTTGTTTGCTGAAAGTAAGTCATAAACTGGAGTCCTGTGCTCAGAGTAGGTACCCTCTCCTTTCATAAAGGCTTGCTTTAGTCAAATCTGTAAGGCTGTGTGTGTTGTTCAGAGATCCTCCTTTTCACTTTCTATGACATTGAAATTCTTTTCCAGTGTGTACTATGGTTAACAAGGGACTAATACAATTGCTCACCATTTCGTGACTCATTTTAATTAATCATAAATGTTATTGAAACCTTACCTGATTACTGTCCATTGGCCAGGGTTGACCACACTTACGCCCATATATTCATTAAAAAATATTTCCAATGTAGTATTGCTACATATATTAAAGCAATCAATGTGTGTGGGCTGTTCTTAAAAGAATTATGAAGTTATTAATCTAATTCAATATTCTTGTCATGACTCTAATTTTGAAAAGTGAATCAGATGTAGTTTTAAATATGTGGCTGTTGGTAGATTAAACCTTAATTTTTTTTAGTATACTTATTCAAATCTTATTTCTACTATGTAACCAGCTGAATCACTTAAACTCTTCCTGCTCCAACATTCATCTCTAAAAGGAGGTATTTAAAAGTGTTTCAGTAATATAACTATTAGAAAAATAAGCTATTATTTTAAGACATAGCTGTATTACTCATGAGAGATAGGGACACAATATACATAATAAAGCTCACATGTCATTTGAAAGATGAGGGAGCTAACAAGGGTTATTTCTGTGCTCTGCAGCTGGTTACTGCAGTGAGACAACATTCCACTTGTGTAGTCACTTGGAAGAGATAGTTATACTATTTCTCCCACGGACAGCATTGCTTCAATTCCTACAGTTCTTGGTGTAGAGTTGAGGCATCTTGAGCTTCACCCTGTCCCGTGTCATTCCCCTGCCACATTAGCGTCTATTGGTGTCATCCTTGTTCAGGTTCAAGCTCGGTGAGCTTTCAAATCCATTAGCTTCCTAAGTCTTTTGAACTTACATTCTCCCTCCAGATGGGAATGCTGCAATCCAAAGACAGAGCTACACTGCACTTGTAATATTGTACTTTTCTAAAATAACAGACTTTGTCAATTATTTAGTCATTCTTCGCTTTAACTCTGCTTAAGTGCACAGAAACAATCAGAATGCAAAAGATTAACTATGTTGTAGCCCTTAATAAGTAACTTCAATAATAGCATGCATTTCAAATGAAATAATTTCTCCTTGATGCTGCTAATTTAAAAATAATGAGTCATAAAATGATGTGAGATTTCTCTTATGAAAAAATCTGAATATTTTCAATTCACAGAAGTTGCAAATATATCAAACTTCTTCATTTCCTTTCACATTTAGTTAATATATTTGATATTACATTTATAGAGAAATAACAATGTAAAATTGTTTGTGCATAAACTCTTTTCACAACTATCATCTTATAAATACATTTTAGATATATGTCATAGCTGTCAACCTGCTATTACAAAAAAGAGAAAAAATATAAATAATAACCAATAGATGTTATCCAATTCTAAAAATTATTTAAAATGATAATTATCTTTATATTGTTTAATTAAGTGTATTTTTAACTAGGTAAGAAGTTAATTTGTGTTCTAAATTACTTATTTTAATATCAAGATTAGTAATACAATGTAATTAATAATAGACTGGTTCTAATTTACAGGATTGGTATATAGAAATGTGTAGTCAGAAGATTTCCTGTGGTCGGGACAAATCTCTCCCACTCCCATCCCCCAAGTAAACACACAGAGGGTTATATTAATTATAACTGCATAGCAATGGCTCAAGTCCTTTGCTAACTAGCTCTTCTATCTTAAATTAGCCCATAACTAGTAATCTGTGTATCGCCACATGTTCCATGGCTTTACCTGTGTCTCATTACATGTTGTTCCTTGAGCAGATCACTGGCGTCCCCTCTCCAATCTTCTTCCTGTCTCTCTCTTTGAATCTCCTGCCTGCCTCCAAACTTCCTTGCCATAGGCCAAACAGCTTTATTTATCAACCAATCAGAGCAACACATATTCACAGCATACAGAAAGACAACCCTCATCTGTAGTGGGTAGCCACTCCAGCTTTGGTCTGGAAGTTCCAATACCCAATGAGGCTTCCGTACTATCACGCCTACAAGGCGGGGCCAAGGGAGGGCTTTCAGCAATACTCATCAGAAATGCAATAGTATGTATGTTGATTTTATTAGATTCTTAGACCAAATATCACCACTAATGTAAGAAATGGCACTCACGAAGGAAAATTTCAGCTTATAATTTACCAATGGAAGATTATTTTTTTCTTAGTTATATTTTATCTCATCCCAGCACATGGAAAAGAATGCTGTATAGTGGTCTATGTATACTCATTGTATAATTGATTTGTTTGTGTTTAAGCAACATTGTACCATATGATGAGAAAACTGAAGAGGAAATGAATATACAGTTTCAAATGCTGAGACCTCACCTTTAGGGGTGAAGTTATAAAAGACAAAAAGCAGATTGTATTGAAGCCAATGGACTCAATATTAGGAAAGCAGAGTAAGAAGATATAGGAGGAGATATTGCAAGCATTGCCAAGAAATGATAGGGTTCAGAAAGCATGATATTATGATATGCATTTATAAACAATCACAGGGGACAAAATGAGAGAAGTGGTCCTCAAAAATATAACCATGCAGACTCTTCATGATTTTGTTTAAAGGAGTTTGATCACCTGATGAGTACAAAGGCAATTTGTTTGATATTATAAATTTTCTTAAATACAGGAAAAATGAAATATTCTCATATATTATCTTGAAATGAACATTGAAAAAGTGTAGTTATGCAAGAATCTTGAGCTGTAGTTTAGGAGAGTTTTACTTTGTCTCATATTTTATTTTAATGTGAAGGAGATAGTGAATTATCATTATAATGATTGAATGTTACAAAATAAATAGGAAGCATAAAATAAAGCAGAGAAAACTAACAAAGCAGTTTCCTAGAAGACACAAGTGTAAACATTAGGTTTTTCACACAGAGAATATTTTTGCATGAATTAAGGATGGCAACTCTGAGGTCAGGCATATTCAGAGGAAAATGTTCGGAGCCTGAAACCCTGGAACTATCAGTCCTTCAGTAGGACGACTTCATCAAGCCCCACCCCTCAGAGATCAGAGAGCCATTGGAAGAGGAGGCAAGAAGATTACAAGATACAGTGAGGATAGATAACAGCAGGGAAACAGACAGGACAGGATTCACACACATACAAACTCAGAGAGACTATGGCTGTAAACACAGGGCCTGCACAAACTCAGACTAGATGTTGTCCCAACATTGACAGGGAAGGTTGGATACAGTCCCCCATCCCAAACCCAGAAGCTCTCTGCAAGTATCAACCTCCCACATAAATAAATAAATAAATAAATAAATAAATAAATAAATAAATAAATA
>CABHPH010128538.1:1202-40426 GCA_902168325.1 Peromyscus nudipes
GCAGGCCCCAGACAGGAGGGAGGGAAAGAAGGAGGCCTAGGAGGAGTTTTCCAGCCTGGCCTTAGCGGCTCTAGCTCACTACACAGCCCCTTGGTCTCCGGGTCTCTTCCCGCCCCTTAAGCGCGCTGAGCAGCCTGCTCAGCGAGGGAAGCGCCGGCTCACCATGGGGAGCCCGGGACTCAGGCCTGTGCTGTTGCTGCCTCAAGCGCTGCTGCTACTGCTGCTGCTGTGCGTCCTGCCCAGCCAGGGCTTCCCAGGTAGGAGCTAGAGATGGGGGTGTCTCCCCAGCAGGGCATCAAGGAACCTCAGAGCCTGCTGCTGAAACCCCTAGCTCGGAACAGCGGGAGGTGTGGGGGCGCCCTTTGTTTACTGTGAACTCAGCTTTGGCAGTTCCAGGGAGCCGGTAATGAGGAGTGGGGCTCCCGACTGGGTACATGGAAGGGGATCTGAAGCTATGGGAGGGATCACACCTTGCCCAGAACCTGAGCCTGAGCACCTTCTGCTCCCAGGGCTCCGGGATTTAAACCAAACCCTCTTGGCATAGAAGGGCTACGAAGAGAAAGTTTGGTCACAGGCTCTTTTGCTTCTGTCTCACCACGCCGCGTTGCTTTTTTTTTTTTTCCCTCTCACGGTTTTGATGGCTGTCAACGCTCTGGGCCTGGCGTCTTACTTTTGGAAGGCGCCCCATATCTTGGCCCCCTCTGGAGCTGCCAAGACTCATGAACTTCACCAGCCTGAGGAGCCTTAGTGCATCCTCTTGTCTCGTGTCCGTCCCACCCCCACCCCCCACCCCCCACCCCCGCCCCATGCTCCATACTCCGGAATTCCGAGAAAGTTTGCTTCTCTGAGGGAGAAGTGCCAGCTGAGAGTGGTGACATGTGGCATGCACTTGGTTAGCACCAGGGAAAGTGGGAAAGGCTCGGGGTTGTGCTGGAGGGCGTGGTCTCCAGCATCTAAGGGGATCCTGGTATTTACTGAGTTTTCACAGTGCAGGGAAAATTCTCTTTGAAAAATGCCTCTTTAAAAATCTCTATTTAGTGTCCTCACAATGAAGTCTTAGGTTAACAGAGAGCTTCAGAGGAGCAGGGCTACATGCATGGCATTCACCCCTGTGGCTTTGGAATGAAGCGTCAATCTTTGCAGTGGTTTTAACTTTCTGTTAATAGAAAAGAGGTGACATGAATTGTAAGGTATGCAAATACTTGCCTATGTGTTCAACATCACTGTGGGAAGCTAAAATCTGGAGCCTGAGAAGAAATTTCTTGGAATTGAGATAAAAGGATAAGGAGTTCCCAGCTAGGGAGCTGGGTAGACATAGGTAGGGAGGGAATCATGTTCCGAGTGAATGAATGAATGAATGAATGAATGAATGAATGAATGAATGAACGAACGAACGACATGTGAGTTAATAGACAAGAACATTTGTGCTTTGAGCTGATGCTTGCAGGTTTAAAGTTTTGAAGGAAGTGATTAGGGGCAAAATGCAAAGGAGTCTTTACCTCCCTTGCTAGGGAAATGCCATTTTATGATGTTATTGCCCCCACTCCCACCTCCTTGACAACCATTGTGTTAAAAGGAGCTTAGAGGGGAAGGAGGGACAGTCTAACTGAAAGAACCTCCTCTTCTGGTTGAGCCTGTACCAGGCAGACTCCCCTTTCTTTTTCATATGCTTTCTCCTCTCTCCTGCTCCCCCTCCACCTCCTTTCTCTCAGCTTCTACCCTTATATAGTATAGCTTGCCACCAAGCCTCAGACACCCACAGAATCCTAGATTGGCCCGCTCAGGCACTTACTACTGCTTATGTTTTGGGACTTGCCCTTGGCTTTCTTGGCTTAGTTGGACAGCCTGCAGGTCCCTCCTCTCTCAGTCAGGCAGCCAGCCACCAGGTTCCTAACCTGCCAGCTGGCTTTTCTCAGAAGCGAAGGAAGCATTTCTCTGGAGCCCTCCTCCCCCCTTTTTTCTAGCATATTTCTAGATAGTTCCTTTTTAAATTACTTATATTATTTTTGATATAATATAATTATATCATTTCTCCCTTCCTTTTCCTCTCTCCAAGCCTTCCTATATACCTCACCCCCTTGCTTTCTACACCACAGCATACTACTCAGCTGGAGCCCTATCTTGGCACATCTCTAAGGAGTATCTTGGAAGTGAGCTCTGCTAGGGCTGTTGAATCTGACAGAGGGGATTTCAGTCCAAGCCAGAGATTGTAAAACTCTGGGGGAGGGAAATACTCCAGACTTGTTCATCTGGAGGCAAATCACATCAGCTGAGTTCACTGTTAGTCGTGGGGTGACAGGTTTTCAAGGTTGTCTCAGAGGCGCTCCCTCAGTAAGTGGACATCATGTCTCCAGGAAGAGTCAGTGAAAGAAGATTTGGATCTGGAACTTCACAAAGAGGGAGCTAGGAATTTAGGGCCCGGTCAGCACCCTAATTATGTAACCATCTGAGCTCTTATAGCAAATCTGTCAGAGAAAGGGCAAATCTTTCCCATTCCCACCCAGAGAAGCTCTCTGGAGTTCTCCCAAACATGAATTTGACGCAGCTTTCCCGGGCCTCTGATGTATTCTTTGCACTCTTGCAAAGACTGTGTGGCTACAGAAACCCACACGAAGCATATGAAGTGCTCCTAGCAAAACTGCCCGTGTTTGTGGTTGGGTCTTTTTAAGGAATGGATTTTTTCATTATTTCTATTCTTAAGTGAATTCTTGAAAGCCTCGGTGTGTCTGAGTTTGGAAGGTCACTCTACCTCCTGCAAACAAAGCTGAAGGTGGAGAATGATTGCTGTGGCCACGGAAAAAGGCCCTGTGAGTCTTCCTAGTTTTGGAGAAAACAGGTAAAGTACTTTGATTTCATTAGTTAGGAAAACCTAAAACCACATCAGCCCAGGGCAGTCAAAGCAGTCTTCGGAACCAGCACATTTGGAGATAAGTATTAGGAGCCAAGCACCTGGCTCAAGCCCTACAATTAAGGTCTCACCAGAAACTGGCTAGAACTTTCTATTTGTGTTTAAAGCATATAATCAACTGACAAAATGACTCTGCAATATAAAAGGGGATCTGCTAGAGAGAGGAGGGCATTTTCATCTGGCATTGTCTTTGTTGAGAACACTTCCCCTACAGTAAATTGCTACCACTTCTCATTTCACAGATTTGTGAGTTGAACAAGGTACCAGAAACCATCATTAAGACACCAATTTCAGACCTTCCAGCCTCTTCAGTCCTTGCACTATAATCAAAGTGCATCCCTTCATCCCTTCCCTTCTAGATGACGATCATAACAGTCTCACTGTTAGTCTCTCTGGAGCTAATTCACTGTAATTTTTTTGTCAGCCGAATACTGGTCTTTTCAGTGAACTATTTGTGTGTGTGTACATGTGCATGCGTACAGGTATGTGCATATGCATGTATGAGTGTGTGTGTGTGTGAGTGAGTGTGTGTGTGTGTGTGTGTGAGTTTTAGGTGTCTTCTCTTATTTAGTGCTGGGATTACAAATGTGTGTCACCATACCTGGCTTTCTATGTAGATCCGTCGATCTGAACTCAAATTCTTATTCATACATGGCAAGCACTTTACTGACTGAGCTCTCTTCCCAGCCCCTAAGTGGACTAATTTGTATTCCATATTCCTCTATTCACTTAGAACAGTAGCTCCCTACATCTACTCTCATGTGGAAGATTATCCGTTATATGCTGGGGGCTAGATGGTTCCAGCACAATTCTCAAGTGTTCACTCTTGGCTACCTATAACTTAGTCCATATGCACTACATGTCCCTATAGCAATTTAGTTAAGTTTTCTTTCTTTATAGATGTCACTGCCTGCATCTTGGAGTGACCCACTCAGCCATTCAACTGTTCAAAATTCTCCCTATTATCTACAACATCCACACTTTAATGAAATTAATTGACCAACCCTCTCTCCCTTCCTCCCTTCCTCCCTCCCTCCCTCCCTCCCTTCCTTCCTTCCTTCCTGCCCAGTGATGGGGATAGGACACATAGCCTTGTGCATGCTGTATACACCCCAGCTCTTGAAATTATTTCTGGACCACAGAAAAGGAAGTCGCCCGTCTTTCCTTAAAAAGCACAGCTCCTTGTGGCTGTTTTGTGGTCTTTATCACACATTCCATGCATTGTAAATTATGCACTCCTCTTCTAGATTCTGAGTCCCTAAAAGCTACATTTGTACTGTGTTTTACCCCTATCTGTATTTCCAAGAATGCTTAGCAGAATACTGGATGATGATGGATACTTGTGCTTATGGAATTTAATGGACCCTGAAACTCTGATGATCTGCAAGAAAGGTGCATGGGTAAACGGGATTTTGTGCCACCATGAATGTAGATACATAGAAACTATGGCTTGCTGGCCACAGAGGTTCATTTGAAATCCATGAGTACCCTCTGTTTAAGCAATAACTGTCTCTGTAAGATGAGAGGCTGAGTGCAAGCATAAGCTGGAGTTTGCATTTATTTTTGTTGGCCACTTCATTCCATATCCTTCCAAAGCAGTTGAATGGATTCCTCAGTAAACACATATGTATGTGCTACATCAATTCCCCTTTCAGTAAACACAACTAAAGCGAGTAATTGAAAGCAAAGAGACCTTCACGAGGTTTACTGTTGCCAAACTGTGACATAGCATGGAGTTCGTAGCAGCCAAGTTATGATTAACATTTAGGTTGAAGATTCTCTTACAAAATAGCAGTATGAATAATTGCCTCTCAAGTTCTAGTTTCTAGTTTGTAGGGAGATAATTCCAGCCAGCCTCTCCATCTTTAACTGTAAGTTTTCAGAAATGCCAGCTTCAGTGGGCCTTCTGCCTTGAAAGGGGCTGCTCCTCTCTCAGGATGTTTAAATTCTGCTCTAAAATAGAATCGGTTTCTGCCTTCTCTAATGAAATCTGAGCTTTACCCAAAGACTTACTTTACCAAGTGGCCATGAATGATGAAGAGGTACTATGCTTGGAAAAGGGGGCTGAACAAGGTATGGCATTCCTTCTTTTCAGTGGTTGCTTGTCTTCTGGGGAACCAGGCACAGTTACCTAAGTTGGCCAACACTGTAGTGTAAATGTCTGATGGGCTCTGGAGGCACAGAGGAGCCATACAGGAACTTGGTCTGCATCTTGAATGAAAGCTGATGCTTGGAAATGCTGCTCCCTAGATGGGGATACTAAAGGTCCAAGGTTGCATTAAAATGACTTCGGGCTTCACCAAGAGTGTTTTAAAATTGGAACCAGAACTCTGGACAGCTATTCCGCTCCCCCTGCCATGGGAAAAAGCCCCTATCCCAATCCAAATCCACCATTCACTAGATGGTCTTCCTGAGCAGTGTGAGAAAAATGAACACTTAACAGGCAAGATAAACAAATAAATAGATAAGTACACAAAGATGAAATTACCAGAATAGGAAAACTTTTATTCAACCAATGGGTAGGTGGAGGTGACCTCTCTAGTTACCGCCAGCTATACAGTTTCTAGTTCTCATTTAAAAAGCAACACTGGGCTAAGTGTAGCTCAAAAAGATATACCACATCTGATGCTCTAAGCTCAAACTCCAGTGCACCCCACAAGTAAAAATAAATAATAAATAAAGAAAAAAATCAAACAAAGTAGATGTAAACATAGACTAAACTGTTCCCTGTCCTCGTTTAGCATAATGCCCAAGATCTGGGGGAGGATATTGAGTCAATATTTGTGATATTGATTGTCTGAAGTAGTTGTGAATAAGATCCAAACTACTCAATTTCAAATATCTTTGTGGTTAGTGGTGGCAGCGCACGCCTTTAGTACTAGCACTTGGGAGGCAGAGGCAGGCAGATCTCTGAGTTCAAGGCCAGCCTGGTCTACAGAACAAGTTCCAGGACAGCCAGGGTTACAAACAAGAAGACCAAAACAAATATTTTTGTGGCAGTTAACAGAATTTCCAAGATTCCTTCCCAGGGGGAAGGAACAGAAGATAACAAAATGGCAGTGAATATTTATAATACTCTGAATGGAAGAGCCAATTGGACAGGAAGAAAGTTGGGGCATACTTAGGTGATGAGACCTTTGATCATCAAACTGCCCTAGGACACTACTCGAAGAGATTTAGAAGCTCTGGGAAGTTTAAAAGTTTTGAGGGTTTCCGATAAAGATTTAAAAGGCAAGCTTGCACCAAATGTCCTCAGGAGAACCGCTGAGCTGCCAAGTGCTTCAGGTAATAATTGATTACACCTGGATCATAAAAGCATATGGCACACTCTGTCCTCAGAAAACTCTGGAGCACACATTCCTCAGCCAAAAGATGCACTCGCCCATAATTCTTAGCTAATACTGGATGTTCTCTGTGCATTGTTCTCCAGGGAGAAGATAAATGAGTTTGGACCTAATGACTAGGATTATCCAAGAAACTTGGAGTTGTAAATTGCATATATTTGTTTAAAATCCGTTTTTTTAATCAATTAAATTTTTTCATTTATTTTACATCCTGACCATAGTTTCCCTTCCCTCCTCTCCTCCCATCCCCTCCCCACACCTTCCTCCTGCCCCGCCCCTAATCCAGTCCTCCCATGTTTATGTTCAGAAAGAGGCAGGCCTCCCATGGATGTCAAAGCATGGCATATCAAGTTGAGGTAGGACTAAGCTCCTCCCTTTGTATTAAGGCTGGGCAAGGCAACCTAGTATAGGGGTATAGGTTCCCCAAAGCCAGCTCAAACATTAGGGACCGGCCATGATCCCACTGCTGGGAGTTCCACAAATAGGCCAAGCTACTCAACTGTCACACATCTACAGAGGACCTAGGTTGGACCCATTCACGCCCTCTAGCTGTCGGTCCAGTCTGTGAGCTCCTATAAGCCCAGGTTAATTATTTCTGTGGGTTCTCTTCTGATGACCTTGACCCCCCTGGCTTGTACAATCCTTCCTCTCTTCAACAGGATTCCCTGAGCACCACCCAGTGCTAGGCTGTGGATCTCTGCATTTGTTTCCATCAGTTACTGGATGAAGGCTCCCTGATGACAACTGGGGTAGTCACCAATCTGATTACAGGAGAAGGCCAGTTCAGGCACCCTCTCCACTATTGCTAGGAGTCTTAGCTGGGGTCATCCTTGAGAATTCCTGGGATTTTCCCTGGCACCAGGTTTCTCCCTAACCTTGAAATGCGCCCTCCATCAAGACATCTCTCTCATTACTCTCCCACTCAGTCCTGCCCCCAGCACACCCAACCCAATCCCTCATGTTCCCATGCCTCCTGCCCCTAGTTTACCCAGGAGAGCTCTTCTATTTCCCCTTCCTAGGAGAATCCATGCTTCCCTCTTAGGACCCTCCTTGTTATCTAGCTTCTCTGGGCTGTGGATTGTAGCCTGGCTATCCTTTACTTTGCAGCTAATACCCACTAACGAGTGATTACATACCATGTTTGTCTTTCTGGGTCTGGGTTACCTCACTCAGGATGATTTTTTTCTAGTACCACCCATTTGCCTGCAGATTTCATGATGTCATTGTTTTTTACAGCTGAGTAACACTACATTTTCTTTATCCATTCTTTGGTTGAGGGGCATCAAGTTGAGCAAGTGTCCTTGTAGTGTCATTGAGCATCCTTTGGGTATATGCCCAAAATTGGTGTAGCTGGGTCTTGAGGTAGATTGATTCCCAATTTTCTGAGTACAAGTTTGCACTCCCACCAGCAGTGGAGGAGTGTTCCCCTTGCTCCACATCCTCTCCAACATAAGCTGTCTTCAGTGTTTTTGATCTTAGTCATTCTGACAGGTGTAAGATGATATCTCAGAGTCATTTTGATTTGCATTTCCCTGATGACTAAGGATGTTGAGTAATTCCTTAAATGTCTTTTGGCCATTTGAGATTCTTCTGTTGAGAATTCTCTGTTTAGATCATCACCCCATTTTTTTATTGGATTATTTGGTTTGTTGGTGTTTAATTTCTTGATATATATATTAGAAACCAGCCCTCTGTCAGATGCGGGGTTTTTGAAGATCTTTTCCCATTCTGTAGGCTGCCGTTTTGTTTTATTGACAGTGTCCTTTGCCTGATAGAAGCTTTTCAGTTTCATGAGGTCCCATTCATTAATTGTTTCTCTCAGTGTCTGTGCTACTAATATTCTATTCAGGAAGTGATCTCTGGTGCCAATGCATTCAAGGCTACTTCCCACTTTCCCTTCTGTCAGGTTCAGTGTAACTGGATTTATGTTGAGGTCTTTGATCCACTTGGACTTGAGTTTTGTGCACGGTGATAGATATGGATCTACTTGTATTCTTTTACATGCCGACATCCAGTTATGCCAGCATCATTTGTTGAAGGTACTTTCCTTTTTCTTTTGTATAATTTTGGCTTCTTTGTCAAACATCAAGTGTTAATAGATGTGTGGATTTTTGTCAGGCTCTTCTGTTCATTTCTATTGATCCACTTGTCTGTTTTATACCAATACCAAGTTGTTTTTATTACTATAACTCTATAGTAGAGCTTGAAATTGGAGATGGTGATACCTCCAGAAATTCCTTTATTGTACAGGATTGTTTTAGCTATCCTGGTATTTTTTTTGTTTTTCCATATGAAGTTGAGTATTGTTCTTTGGAGGTTTGTGAAGAATTGTGTTGGAATTTTGATGGGGATTGCACTGAATCTGTAGATTGCTTTTGGTAAGATGGACTTTTTTTGTTTTTTTGAGACAGGGTTTCTCTGTGTAGCTTTGGAGCCTGTCCTGGAACTCACTCTGTAGCACAGGCTGGCCCTGAACTCACAGGGATTCACCTGCCTCTGCCTCCCGAGTGCTGGGATTAAAGGTGTGCGCCACCACTGCCCGGCAAGACGGCCATTTTTACTATGTTAATCCTACCTATCCAAGAGCATGGGAGATCTTTCCATCTTCTGGTATCTTCTCCAATTTCCTTCCTCAAAGACTTAAAGTTCTTGTCATACAGATCTTTCACTTTTTTGGTTAGAGTTACCCCAAGCTATTTTATATTTGTGGCTATTGTGAAGGGTGTTGTTTCCTTGATTTCTTCCTCATCCTGTTTATCATTTGTATATAGGAGGGCTCTGATTTTCTTGTTTTAGTTAATCTTGTATCCTGCTACATTACTGAAGTTGTTTATCAGTTGTAGGAATTCCCTGGTAGAATTTTTGGGGTCACTTACATATACTATCATATCATCTGCAAATAGCGAAAGTTTGACTTCTTCCTTTCCGATATTTATCCCCTTGATCTCCTTTTGTTGTCTTATTGCTCTAGCTAGAACTTCAAGTACTATATTGAATAGATAAGAAGAGAGTGGACCATGGCATACTTTTAGCCTGTGTTTCAAATATTATTACAATAGTTTTTCTGTCCTGCTCTTATAGTGACCTGTAGTGTGATTAGTCACATGTACCAGCAATATGTTTTCTGATGTCATCATCACAGTGTCCCTCCAGTTGTGTTTAGAGGACATGTCTTCAATGAAGTTGCACCCTAGTGTCCTCTAATGATTGGCCTTGGCCTGTGGATTATTGTGTGGATGGCTGAGCTGAGTGACCCTGCCTGGTCCGTGCTTCCAAGAATATTCAAGCACACTAGTTAAATTGGAGCAACAGGGTAAGAATCAAGCCAAGAGTTTTCAGGCCCATTGTGCACTGTTGAGGAAGTGTTGTTTACATCCCCCATTTTCTGAAACTCAGCTCCCACATGGCCATTCCTTATAGGAACTCTGTAGACACATGGTTACTGACTCAATATTTGTCAGAATAAGGCAGTTCCTCTTAATTCCAGTGGTAAAATGCTGTTTTATCTCAAATTTTAACTCAGCTTTTTAGGTAGTAGAATCATATTCTTTCAGTATTATCTATGTGTAGATATAATGCCCTCACCCATGTAAAGTCTTACTAATTTTTCTATCACCATCGCTTAGCAGGGAACCTGGCTTCAAGAGGGTAACAACATGTCAAGAGGGAATGCTTCTGACCAGCTTCAACCCACCCACCTGGATAGGTGTCTCAGGCTCTATATAGGTTTTTATCTAGTTTTTTTCATTTATACCCAGGTTCCCCTGAGCAGCCTGCCTATTTCATTTGCTGTGGAAACCTCCGGCAGTAAGAATGCCTCAGACATGAGCTCTTCATGCATTTTAGGGAGGCGCCTCTCAGGCCTGGCCAGGAGGTATGTCTGGAGTCACATAGGTAGTTCGGAGTAGAGCTGTAGTTAGAGCTCAGTGAGTTCCCTTCTCTCCTGCAGGTCTGTGTTTGAATTTACATCTGGTGTGACCACTACATATTAAGCACTTTTCTGGCTCAAGAACTAGGCAAACAAGGATAAAGTATGCTGCAGCACTCCCTGAGACCCCATCCAGCATGTAACTCAGCATCATTATTTATATGAATCCTTGTGTATACTCTCACTCATTCATCTTAGATCCAACTACTTGGGTATTTCTCAATGGTTGTTTGAGAAGCTCCTGCCCCAAGGCCAGCTCTTGATCCCCTTTAAGGACATTAGGGTCCCATAAGCTTTGTCTCACACTTGTTTTGAGGTGCACACCTGATTCGTGGTGACATTTTAACAGCTTTACTAAGTCGTAAATCACCTACCCATTTCAACTGTCCACTTCAGTGGTTGTGGTATATTCATAGAGTTCTGTGTCCATCATCTTAATCAACGTTAGGACCTTTTTATTATCCCCCAAAGAAACCTTATGCCCTTTGGCTGTCACTGCCCAAACCTGACTGCTAGGCAACGACTAGCCTATTTGCCTCCATAGAATTGCCTGCTCTTGACATTCTCTATAAAGTGAAGTTACACAAAACTTGTCTTTTTGTGAGTTGTGACTCTCATTTAGCACAATGCTTTTGAAGTTCATCCTTGTCCCTTGATTCCTATAATTATTCCAGTCCATTCTACAAATATACTCCATTTTATTTGCCTGTTGATCAGTTAATACACAAGTGGGTTGCTTCCACCTTAAGTCTCTTAGGAATAAAATGTTGCAGTAAAAAATTGTGTACAGATCTTTGTGGGGACATACACTGTCATTTCTCTTAGCTAGATGCTTAGGAATGGAACTTCTGGGTCATATGGTCACTCTGGGGTGAAACATCCAGGAACCTACAAAACTCTTTTCCAGAATGACTATCTCCTTTTACCATCCCACTAGTAATGTATGTTCTAACATCTGTGCAATCTCAGCATCACTAACCCTTACACTGACTGTCTTTCCTATTAAGTAGACTCCTGCTCATTCAGAGTTTCCCCTCACATAGTGAGTGACAAAACTGGGTCTTTTCTGCGAACCAAGAAAGGATACTAGCTGGAGAAAGCCAATGATGTCTGCTATTTCACTGCTGGCTGGAGGAGTACTGCTAGCCTGCAATGCACCTCTCAATGAATTAGAACAGGATGCCCAGTTACATGGGCATAGAATTCTATCTGGAGACAGACTTTGGGCTAATTTAGAAATAGGGGCAGGTCCAGGACTCGAGACTGGAAGAGGAAAGGCTGGCTAGTGTGGTGAGCCTGGTTACTCTTTTGGTGGATATTATGGTGTGGGAAACTCTCTGGACAGACATGCTGAATGATAGTGGTTTAGCCTCAAATGAGACAAAGCTATGCATCTGGTATTCTTTTAAAGCCTTGAGTATTTAAAAGGAAAACAAAACAAAAAGCTGTGCTTGCATTTCAGCATGATCCTTGCACCCTTGGGTCATCTGGAACCAAGTCAAAAATTCAGCCATGTAGGCCTTGCCCAAGTCTTGCTGAATCAGCATCTACATTTTAACAAGATCCTGCTGAGGATCTGTAGACAAGGAAATTTGAATACTGGTCTGATGACCAAGCACAGCCCTTTGCCAAAACAGAGTGGCTTGCCTGTTTAGAATCGCCACACAATGGCTCACTTCCTCTCCTCTCCCTTTTGTGGCTGGTTTTGATTTCATCACTGAATCATTTGGACTTCCATTTGTAAGTCCTTTACATTCCTGAGATAAACATGTACACCTTTAGGTTTCTATTCCCTCTCTAGCTCAAAACACAAACATAAATCTTCAGGCCCTCCACTCTGGGTTTTTTGTTTGTTTGTTTTTTGTTTTTTGTTTTTTGTTTTTACTGTATTGTGTTTTGTTTTGCTCTCTCTGTCTGTCTCTGCCTCTCTGTCTCTGCCTCTCTGTCTCTCTGTCTCTGTCTCTCTCTCTCTCTCTCTCTCTCTCTCTCTCTCTCTCTCTCTCTGCCCTTGATTATTTCTTTTCAAGTCTGCTGACCAGTTCAGCCCCTGCCTGGCCCAACGCAGAACAACAGCAAAGCATATCTTAAGATTGCCTTGCATAGCTTTCCTTTGCAGCTAATAATTTTAGCTAGTTAAAAAAAAAAGAACAGTAAGTTGGGTCTAATGTCACAGCTCTGTACCCCCAGGTACATGGGAAGCTAAGGCCTGCCTGGGCTACAGAGTGAGTCCAAGATCAGCCTGGGTAACTTAGTGATAACCTGGCTCAAAAAGCAAAAAGAAAATTTGAGATATGGCTCAGGGAAAAAATGTTTTCCTATCACATGCAAGATGCTAAGTTTAACCCCCAGTATTAAAAAGGGGAGAGGGGAGGAAAGAAATGTAGACCAATCAGGGCTGCTGCTCCTCCTCCTAACAAGACTTGATTCTAATTATTCTGAGAATAATTAGAACTGACTGGCCCTTAAAGCCTGAGGTTTAAATTACCTGTCATCATACTAGAAACCAATATCAATGAGGTTAGAAGAGGTGGCAGTTTGGAGGGTGGGTGAAAGGAAGACCAATGGAGAGGTCAGATGAACACATCAGTGCCTCACTTCAGGCTCTGCCATGAAAAGTCCACAAATTGGAAAGGCTAGAATGATTGAGTTTTAATAGCATCTAAGAGGGTTATTTGTGGGTTATGTCGGGGTAGGCATGTGGTTATGAACCCAACAATGGTCTCTAAGAAGACCCGCTTGTGGAGTCTGGTGAATTTTAATTTGATAGATCTGGAGCAGGGAATAGTTAATTTGGGTACAGTCTGCAAATTGGTCCAGACCTGCCACATTTGTCCCCTCCTGTTTTCATATCATCAGTCAAGCAAAAGTTTTAAGTGGTAAAAATATTCAAAAGGAAACTAATAATTATTTTCTTATCATTGGAACACAGCTGTATTAATTCACTTGAGTATACTATGTGTCCACTTGGTGATATAAAAATAATATTGACTCATTTTGACAGAAATCATGTCTTATGAAACTAAAAACAGTTTGCCTAAAAAGTTTGCCAATGCCTAATGTAAGTCTTGCTTCTGAAAGTATAACTCGAGAATCAGCTTTTCCTGGTAGCTTTAGAGAAATGTTGCATTTTGAATACCACTCCAGACCTATGAAATTGCAGCCTGCCTTTTAAGAGGGATGCCTAGGTGTTTGGAATTGCTTCCTCCCCACTAGTAGACTCAGCTCGGGACTCAACTTGGAGGTCTAGACCGGCATGTTATAACTAACACTATACTCAATTTATATGGCATACAATTTTATATCTAGTTTTCCAGGTTTGGGACTGTAACACCCAGATATCTCAAACTCTCTGGAAATGAAGTTCTCATTGTATTCCTTACAGTCCTTGGCTAAGTCCCAGTGTTCTAATCTAAGCTGGAAATGGCTGGGCCTTCGCTATCTGTTGACAGATTGCCTTGATGTTGCCAAGGTTTGGAGGCTTCATGTAGTTGGAAGTTTTCCTGTGTCCACAGACGCTCAGACCCAAGTAAACATACAGAGGCTTATATTAATTAAAACTGCTTGGCCATTAGCTCAGGCTTACTACTGACTAGCTCTTACACTTAAACTCAGCCCATTTCTGTTAATCTATATGTCACCATGTGTTCCTTGGCTTTACCTGTGTGCCATTACAAGCTGCTCCCTGGACAGTAGGCTGGTGTCTCCTGAACCAGTCTTTCTTGTTCCCAGAATTTTCCTTGTTTGCTTATCCTGCCTATACTTCCTGCCTGGCTACTGGCCAATCAGCATTTTATTAAACCAGTGTACAAAAGCATTACTCCACAGCAGCTTCAGACTCTGGTTTCTTTGGATCCTGACAGGATCTTGCTACATGATATGGCTCAAATGTGGCCCTCTAATGTCTTCCACACACTTCTTTGAAGCGTTTTCCAGAGGCACGTAGATATTTCCTATTTATGTATTTTGCATTGTCATTAAATTGAGACATGCTGAGTATTAAGCTCTGAATATAGTTTTTCCCCCTCCAAAACTCAGGATGAAATTTGGTTACCATTGTGGTGGGTTTGGGATGTGAGACTTTGAAGAGATTATTGAAACACCAGGAAGGACTAATGCCTTTCCCACAAGTAGGTCCTTACTTTCATAGGACTGAATCAGGTATAGTGATTTTGGATTATTATAAAGCAAAGCTACCTCTCATTTGGCATCTGTACACACATACTTGCCCTTCTCATTCTCACTAAGGGTTGTAATACAAGGCTATCCTCATACATAACTTCCTACCTTGAACTTCCCAGCCTCCAGAACTGCCAACTAAAATAAGTTCATTTTCAATCACCCAGTCTCTGGTGTTTGGCTGTAGCAACAGAAAGTGGCCCCAAATACAAGGTTGAATATGTTTCTGTAGTAGAGGACTGCTCAGAATCATCAGTATGTTAATATAGCTTGTGACTGTCTGATGGAGGACTGGGAAGAATAATCTCAAATCATGACTCCCAGACCACTTCCGGTAGCAGCACCACCCAAGAATATGTGAGGTATATAAATTCTCAGGCCCCATCCTAGGATTACTGAATCAGAAACAGGTTCCTTGGAAAGTTGGGGCCTAGCAATCTGTTTTAACAGACACTCCAAGTACTTCTCACACAGTGATGTATGAGAATCACTTGTGTGGACAGTTTCAAAGCAGTTTTTCAGAACTTCTAACTAGATTAGTGTTTCCCATGTTGTTTTTAACAAGAACTGTTTATTCATTTTAAATTTTAGGACAGGACCTTGGGAAACATCACCCTGGTTTTACTAAGTAGAAATGGACACAGTAGGTTTCGAGAGTAAGCCCTGAGTTGAATCATCCCTCTGAGATTTGTGTCCTGAAGCAGTTTGTATGCATGCTTGGTTTGAAAAAAGTTTCCCAGATCAAAAGGCAGAAGCAGCTGGCTGATGCAAACACATGTTCTTTACAGTGTGTTTCTGTATACTGAAATGTGAAGAAGGCTGAGGAACAGCCCTGGGGCTAGTCCTTCTCCTATGCATAGTTCATCCTTTCAGGATACTGACCTGGGGGAGAGTGTGCCAGTCTGCAGGCTGTGACTCTCAGGCTAGATGGTTGCCCTGCTTTTTTGAGCCCACCTCATACCTTCTCATGTACACGTTCTTTCTCCTTTGCTCGCAGTAAGTTTGTATCCACCACATTGTCACTTAGTCTGAAAGTTCCAGTGACACTGAAGCTATTATACTTCCTCTGAGGGCAAGTGAGAGGAGTTCGGAGTGAGGAGACCACTCTGACCTTGGTTTTCAGGGAGAATGGACAAGACAATGGACAACTTCCATTTTTATACTTCTTTTGGGAGGGAAAAGAGAGCTCTTGTGCTGTATCTTACTTTTGTCTGCCCTGTAGTCTGAAAAATTATGCTTCAAAACAAAAATTATGCTTTAAAACAGGCCATTTGATGTTGTAGATAAGCTAGAACTCTGATGAATGCACTTAAATGATGCTTTTAAATGCAATAAAAAGAAATTGGAGAGGGAGCTCAGTGGTAGATCACTTACTTAGCAGTTGCAAGGCCCTGAGTTTGATCTCCAACTCAGAAGAAAACTAAAAGTGAATCATATTTATTGTGAAAACACGCAGAGACCTGAAAAGCTGGAAGAAGATTTACCTCTCATTCTCCTCTAGACTCCCATTTTCTCCCTAAAATCACCACTCTGAAGAGTTTCATATAAACTTGTAGACATTTTTCTCTCTGTGTGATTTTGGTAAAGATACAAGAGGTTTGAAAAAAATATTGTATTGCCACATGAAATAACAATGATGGTAAATACATGCAATGATCTCATTTGCCAGGAAGCAGGCCCGTGAGATAGAAGGCTTTAGATGGGAGTGTGGTCCGAGAGGAAACTTGTCTCCAGCTCTCTCCCATGCTCACTGTCAGATACCATGAATCTTCAGTCAGTGCCTTGGTCCGTGGCCTTGTCCAAAGCCTGGCTGCAGCCTCCCTTCATTTATTCGATTTTCATTGTGTCCCTGGCATTCTGTGTGGACAGTTAAACCTTTGGAGGACCATATGACACACCACAAATTGCTTTTGTTCCATCATCTGGTTTTACTTTAAAGGGTAGCCTTCTTCCTTCTGTCTGTGTTGAGTGGGAACAGTTAGGTTTCAGAGCTTTGGAAACGGTCCTTAGTGGAAACAGGAGCTGGCATTAGTTAACAGCCCCTGCTTTGTGCTGACGTCCTCACTTTTAGGTACCTGTATTTTTCCTGTTCCCCCTCTGTCTCTAAGATCTAAACAACAGGCAGAGACACAACTTGGTCCTTCAAACTATGAAGCAATAGGAGACTATACTGGAGAAAAGTGTTCTTTCCCTCTGGACTAGAGTACTGCCTTTCGGCTTTCTTTTTTTAAGATCTAAAATATGGCCACAATTAAAATTTCACAAGCCACATGCTGTCTTCATTGTCTGTGCTAATTAAAAGCAGAGTGCTTGGAGACTACGGGGGTCATCTTCTCTGCCTAGAGTTTTCCTCTGGGGCTCTTCTGCAGAAGTGTTTCAACAGAGGGTGGAATGCTGTCCTCGATGGAGCAGCTATAGGAGCAAGGCTGACTAAGACGTCATGCTTCCCAAGGATTACTTTCTCATCCTCCACCCACTCTACTGCTGTGGGGTTTGTTTTTTTTTTTTTTAAATAAAAATCAAGCTACGGTGGACATGTAGGAGCATTCTTGTCTGAGAAAAAATTAACATAAGGACAGTGATTGGGTGCAAGAGTGTGGGTGACATTCCCCAGTAAGATGGAACTCCAGTCACCCACAGTGGCAACCCTCTTCAGTTGCCCAGTAAGTGGTGTCATTTTGGCCTACCCATTCTTCTTTGCCTCTCTTTGTCTGCCCATCATTATGCTTTCTTGTGCCCTGTTTTAAGGCCTGCTTTGGGAGAAGACAAACATTGACTATGCTGCAATTTAACCCAGGGATCTGATTTCCCTCCTGAAGTTATCTCAACTGCTAAGTTGATACTTGCTTAGCAGTTGAGATAACTAGAGATGTGTAATGGGGGTTTCTATGATAGAAGCTTGAGGGTTGTTTTGCTTATTATTATGCAAGAAACTACCCAAAATTTGGTGGTTTAGATTAGTGACAACTACTTACTTGTACATGATGTTATAGTTTAGTCAGGGCTCAGTATGGAAGACTCATTTCTCATGGACATGCTGTTGGCTCTGTGGCTTTATCTGGGGCTGCTGGATCCAAGATGGCTCCTCTCATGTGTTTGGTACTTCATCTGCAATAGCCAAGCCCTCCCATCCCCCACTTCTTTCAGCCTTTCATTGATCAGACCAGTTTTCCCAACTATCCAGCAGGATAAATGGACATCTTTGTATTCAGCTAGCTTCCCAATAGAGTAAACGCAAAGCCTGTCAGGTTTCTGCTGTGAGGCATAGGTCATAGGTCATTGGAATTGACACGGCACCACTTATATTGAACTTCATTAGTTAAAGAAAATGACAAGGCGGGCCAAGTTTTAGGCTGGTGGCAATAGTAGGTAGATTCCAACACTTAATAGTTTGAAGTAGTACAAATGGGAGAAATTGGTGGTAGTCTACTTTGAAGGAAGTCCATTACAGGACTGGTTTGGGAATGCAAATTAGAGATATGAGTTTAACTGTCTGGGTTGTTTTCTGGGTATATTCTGACTCAGGGATGGACCCCAAATTAATTATGCAACTGTTGTGGCTTGGATATGAAATGTCCCTCATCGATCATGAGTTGAAGCTTGATTTCCAATGCACTGTTCAGTGATAGGGATTTTGGAAAAGTGCCTGGACCATGAAGCCTCTGACATAGTCAGTGGATTAAATCATTCGAAGTTCATATTGTGACGGCATTATTGAGAGATGATGGAAACTAGATGGGGCCTGGTTGGAGTAAGTGGATCACTGAAAGCATATTTTTTTTCTCACTTCTGTATCTTTCCTCTCTGGCTCACTCTGTCTCCTGACCACCACGAAGTGAGCAGCTCAAATCTATGATGCTGTCTTGGCCATTATGTTCAGCCTTACCACAGGCATACACTAAGTGGCCAAATGGCCGTGGACTGAAATATCTGAGACCATGAGCCAAATAAATCTTTACATTGTTCATCTCAAGTATTTTGTCACAGTGATGAAAAGTGGCTAGCATACCAATGGCATTAGACCTATTAGGTAGAGTGCAGCATGAAGACTGAGAATGTATTCATGGACACTGCAAATAGTTGAGTCAATTGACATCTCTGGAACATGGAAGATTCATTTCCCAGTGGTTACTAGTACTAGCGCCACCTACCTCCCCTTCACAAAGATTTTCTTTTCCTTCACCAAGGCAAGACATGATCAAATGGACACTAAAACTAGACCGTAGACTTAAATACAAAACTTGTAAGACTTCTTGATGAGCCCATCAGAGAAACTGCAAGCTTGAATAAGGTAAAAGGGTTCTCAGATACGACATCTAAAACATGGTCTGTAAAAGGTACAGGGAGCCGGGCGGTGGTGGCACACGCCTTTAATCCCAGCACTCGGGAGGCAGAGACAGGCGGATCTCTGTGAGTTCAAGGCCAGCCTGGGCTACCAAGTGAGTTCCAGGAAAGGCGCAAAGCTACACAGAGAAACCCTGTCTCGAAAAACCAACAAAAAAAAAAAAAAAAAAAAGGTACAGGGAATGATGTGCTTCATCCCAATTACAATTGTTTACTCTTCAGAACATACTATTAAGGGAATGAAGAGACAAATCACAGAATGGAGAAACTATTCTGAAATGACATGTCTGATTAAAGGGCTTTCACCCAAATATACCAAGAATGCTCTGAATTCAATAATAAGAAAATAAGCAACCCCATTATAAAGAAGTCACAATGTTTGAATAGACACAAAAAAGGATATGAGAAAATGCTGAGTATCATTATTCACCTACTAACAATTGAATGAGCATGGCTGATATAACTTCTGCTTTAATCTGTCAAAAATGTGAACATAGTCCACTTCTCTTTTGGGAAACTGACTTTCACTGTACAGTGCAAGAACAAGGTGTGGTTATTACTATCAGGAAGGGATTTGCACACATTTCCAATCCCCATGTAGAGCTGACTAGCTATTTTATGTTTCCCTTACTAGAATTTATGTGACACACATCCACAAATTGCTAGCCAGGAACTTTACCACTGGCCACCAGCAATATGAAGCAGATCATTTACTGTAAGCTCAAGAGGACGTGGGCGTCTTCTACCATGCTTTTCCAAGCCCGTCTGGTTGCTGCGCTCCCTAAAAGCCTCCCTTTATCTACTACGTCTGTCCTCAAGTACCTAATGTCCTCTCATTTCAAGGAACTTGCATCATTTTGGCCTTATGACACAGGGCCTTAGTTTCCTTGGTACTACTGGTACTACTAATACGTAAGAGATTTATGTCACCTTGAAATATTTTTCTTTGAATTCACTTATACTCAGTGTTAAAGTCTGAAATGTGTTATTTTACATTTTTTTCTGGAAACAAATGCTAAATTAGATGTTCAGTGCTCAGTAAGAATGCTGATTATATGAAGAGTAAGAAACAGCCTTTTTCATCTAGTTTCTAAATTTGGAACAAGAATCCGGGATGAACAGCTGCAATGTCCCAAACAATTTTCCATTTCTGTGAATCCCAAAGGCTTCTTCGTGCACTTAACATTCCAGAAATTCCTAGAATGAAAAAAAAATGAGAACACACAGAGGTTTTGTTTAGATATGTATATATGTGTGTATTGTGTATGCATGTGTGTATGTTGTTTGTAATAAACACACAAAGTAGCAGGATTCTTTTAACTGACATTTGCATACATCATTTGTTTTGGTTGATTTTTCTTCCCTACTTCTCTTCCAGATCTGCCTATGCCTACCAGTCTCCTGCTTGTACCCTTTTACCCCACCCCAGTAGTCCCCTTTCCACTTTGATGTCTCTTGTATTTGAGCACCCTTTTTTATCCGTCTACCATAAGCCCTCTTCCTCTCCTCTCATGATCCTCTTCCTGGTTTCATGACTTATGCCCACATCCTCCCTCATACTTACAGACACATCCAAAGTTAGGATTCACATATGAGAGAGAACTTATTCCCTTCACCTTCCTGAGCCTGGATGAACCCACTTGATAAAGTATTTTCCAGATTCATCCATATTCCTGTGAATTTCATGACTTTATTTTCATCTATTACTTCAGTAACTTTTTCAAAAGTTGACATGCACTTCAGAGCAGCTCTGTGCTCTTTATCCTGATGTATTGGTCTGCAGCTTTGCACTAAGTCTTAAATTGGATAGTGTGATTCCTCCAAGTTATTTTCCTGATTTTTTTTTTTTTTTTTTTGGTTTTTCGAGACAGGGTTTCTCTGTGTAGCTTTGCGCCTTTCCTGGAACTCGCTTTGGAGACCAGGCTGGCCTCGAACTATTTTCCTGATTTTTATGAAATCACTTTAGACATAAATTCCAACAAAAATCTTGCTGCGATTATTATTGGAATTATTTGAATTCTATTGATGAATTTGGGGAGATAATTGATGTCTTTTTTTTTGTAATTTACAACCCATGAGCACAGCACAACTCTCCACTTATTTGGGTCTTATTTGACTTGGTTCACTAGCACTTTCTTTCCTTTTCAGTAGGTAGATAAGACACATATTTTATTGGATTTGCAAGTATTTCATTTTATATTTGTTTCATTTTTATTTTTGAATGTCTTTTACTTACCCTTTGACAATTTCATATATGTTTACAATGTGTCTTGATCATTGTACACTCTCCCCTCCCACTCCTCCTGGGCACTCCAACACGCACCCCTCCCTGCTTCATATCCTCACTCTTTCTTTTTAACCCATTGAGTCCATTTAGCACTCCCTGTTAGAACACTGACTTATCTTGCTGGCTTGATCCTGTTCAGGTCAGGTATTGAGCAGGTACCACAGTTGTAGTGAGCTAAATAGTGCAACAAGCATTTCATGTCAGCATTTCGTAGCACTGCTTCTCATCCTTGGGCTCTTATATTTTTCCACCCCCTCTCTGACTCTGTTCTCTAAACCTTGGAAGTGTTGATACAGATGTCCTGTTTAGGGCTGAGCACCCAATGGTCTCTCATTCTCAGCACTTTGACCAGTTCTGAGTCGCTGCATTAACTGCTGTCCACTACAGAAGAAGCTTCTCTGGTTGAGAGGAACACTAATCGAAGGGTCTAATAAATGTTTAGAAAGAAATAGTTGACAGAATTTACACTTGGCAAAACAACAGTAGTAGGTCCCTCACTAGTGAGCTCACTAGACCATGGACATTAGACTAGGTTTCCAGTACCATTCTTGAACTATTGCCTATGAAAAATGATTAGGCTTTGATGAGTGACTTTTGTCTTAGGTGTGTTTCAGATGGCGAAGTCTTTATCTTGAAGCCTAATGAATATTATAATTTATAGAATTGATTGGGATGCTCATTGTCAGAAAACTCTTCTATTTAAAGATATATCTGTTAGGATGAGAGAAGAAAGAAAGGTCCACAGTCCAAAAAGTGTCGAATAATGGTTTTCTGGAGTCACAGTTCCAGAGGTGGCTATATCTCTCTTAGCGTAGATACACGTTACATTTGTTCCTCAAAATAAATGTAGTCTTGGGGGCTGGAGGGAGTGCACAGTAGTTAAGAGTGCTTACAGCTCTTGTAGAGGACCCAGGTTCAGTTCCCAACACCCACATAATGCAGGTTACAACCATCTGTAATTCTAACTTCAGGAGAATCTGTCCCCTCTTCTGGCCTTCCTGGGCACTTCATGCACCAGGTGCACATACATACATTCAGGCACACACACATACACACTAAATAAATGTTTACAAAAAGTGAACATGGTCCCACCCAAAGCAGTTTTTTTCTTCTAAGACAATGTCAACATATTTGAATAATGAAAGAAACATGAAATGAATAATGACTGTATAGCAAATGCAGATGTGCTTCTGATCCATTAGATAGTGCATCTGAGTAGTGAACAAGCAATCCTACCTGCAGCCTAAGAAATGAAATTGGAGAATTGGGAAAATTCAGTAAAAGATTCAGTAAAAACTTTCGTGCCAATTGTTTGTGTTTTTGGCCCCTGTATTGGTATTATCACATATTAGACAGCTTTTAAATGCAACAGAAATGCTCTACTTGTCCATTAAAGAGTGATCTGTGAGGACCAGGGTGGTTTCCTGTGTAGTGAAGCCAGGTAACACCACTTCCTGCAGCACCCTGCAGGTCATGTGCCAAGTGGTGCTACTTCAAGTGTTTAACTCAACTTCTTGTTCAATCTAGATATTTTTTTTCAAATTTTATTTATTTATATATATTTTTTAGGTATGAGTGCTCTATCTGCATGTATGCCCGCAGGCCATAAGAGGGCACCAGATCCCATTCCAGATGGTTGTGAGCCACCATGTGGGTGCTGAGAATTGAACTTAGGACCTTTGGAAGAGCAGCCTGTGCTCTTAACTGCTGAGCCATCTCTCCAGCCCAACCAAAGGTATTTCTGATAATGAATGAACCAGCCTTTTTCTTTAAAAAAGATTTATTTATTTATTTATTGATTTTTATATTATATGTCTGAGTGTTTTGCCTCCATGTATGTAAGTGCACCACATGCATGCCATGCCCATGGGAGCCAGGAGAGCCTCTGATGCCATGGTCATGGAATTACAGATGGTTCTGTGCCACCATGTGGGTGCTGAGAAGCAAACCTGAGTCTTCTGCAAGAGTATTAGGAGCTCTCAACCACTAAACCTCCTCTCCAACCCTAGCCTCATGTCTTTATGTTAAGCACACAACTACTTGAAAATAGCTTCATTCCAATGATAGCTGAATTTCAGAAAACAAATTCATATTCATAGCCAGGCTTTATTCAAAACATCAGTAAAAGTCATAGCCTCTAATTTCATGGCTTCTTTTGCAGTCTTCTCCTTTAAACCAACTATGTTGACATGTGATTCATCATTTGCTCATAAAAATAATTCATGTATATAAATCACTATTAAAGCTTAACATTTAATTATGCTTCAAATAAAGCATCTGTGGTTGTTTGAGTGAGAATGCTAATATATTTGAGTGTTCAGTTCCCAGTTGGTGGACTATTTAGGAAAAATTAGGAGGTCTTGTTGGAGGAGATATGTCACTGGTGGTGGCCTTTGAGGTTTCAAAAGACCATGCCATTCCAAGCTACCTCTTTCTCTACCTGCTGCTTGTTGATTAGGATGTAAGTGCCTACTTGCCACCATGCTTCCCTCCCTGATGGCCATGGACTAACGTTCTGAAACTGTAAGCAAGCTCCCAATTAAATGCCTTCTTTTAAACATTGCCTCAGTCATGGCGTTTCTTCACAGCAATAGAGCAGTAACTTAGACAGCATCTAACCTCATATCTAAGATTTTTTCTCCTTATCTCTCTCATCTGTTTCCTTCTTATACTCTTGATATCAAGTCTTCCCCTTTGTTGCAATGCCTGTTTCTTAATTGTAAAGATGTTCAATAGGATGTACCAATTCCATATGCAAACTAAGGTTTCTGAAAACTGGTGGGGCTAGCCAGTCATATAGCAAGGTCATAGGGTAGAGCCATAAGAACTCTTAGCATCCCACTCTACTGATTTTTATAGAAAACCTGTGTGGCATTCTCAGAATCTTACTTCAGAGGATAGCACAGTGAGGTACTGTTTTCTTTTTCATTTTTTATATGTATAGTGCATGAGTGTGTATACATGCACATGTATTGTGTGCATGTTTGTTTCTGCCTTATTCTTGATGAAGCCTATCAGTTGAACCCAGAGCTTGCTGACAAGCCTAGTCTAGCTATCCAGCTTGCTCCAGGGTGTTGGAATTACAAGACATTCACTCACCTACCTGGCATTTTACCTGAGTTTTGGAAGTCTGAACTTTATGCTTCCTGCTTACACAGCAAGCCCTGTAATTGTTGAGCCACTTCACAGCTGCTCACTGTGTCTTTGATTCACTCATGGTTTTCTTTCAATACCTCAGAAGTATATGCAAGAAAACCAATTTGTTATGCTCTAAATCAGGATGGTGGTGGGATCTGGTTGCGTTCTATTTATTGTTTTGAGTGATGTCCCATAGGTATGTTCAGTTTGTAGAAATTCATTTATTGACTTGTGTGTGTGTAAAAGAAAATGGAATGTTTAGAGCTGTGGGCGTGCTTCAGTTGTAGAGTTCTTGCCTAGTGTTATGACATTTGAATGTAAAATGTCCCTCATCATGTTTGAGCTCTAAACTCCTCAGCTGGTAGTGTGGTTTAGGGGGTCATGGAATCTTTAAGAGTGCGGTGGGAGTGGGACAAAAGTGGTGGAAGTTTGGAAATTCTAGCCCAGTCCTGGTTCCAGTCTTATCTCTGCTCTCTAATCAGCCATAATATGAGAGGCAGCAGTTACATGCTCCCAGCATTGTGGAGCCACTACCTCCAAAGACACCTTTACTGCCATAATGGATTGCTCTTGGCAGAACTGTGAGCCAAAATAGACCTCTCTTCCTGAAGTCATCTGTCAAGTGTTCTATCACAGTGAAGAGAAAAGTAACTAACATACCCAGATTGCACAAAGCCCTGGATTCCTCCCCCAGCACCATAAAAATGTGTTAAAAGTGTAGCAGCTGGGCATGGTGGATCACATCTATAACACCAGCACTCCGGAGACTAGGGCAGGAGGATTGTAGGGTTGAGGCTGGCCCTTATATAGAGAGTTCCAAGCCAATTCAAGCTCTATAGAAAGACCCTGCAGGGGTGGGGGGACAGGGAGAAAGAAAATGAATACATAAAAGGAATCGTTTTAGTAGTGGATGTGTTAGGGAAGGCTGGGAAACTGGGAGACCACTGGTCTATGACCCTGGCCCCTGATTTTTACTTGAACTTCACGGAAATATTTACTAACACCCTGTGTTGTGCAAGTCATCTCTATTCTCCATCATAGGATTCACTTTTCTCCTGCAGCCCTTTTTTTTTTTTTTTATTCTGCTCTTCAGAGCACTTTTCCCTCCTGGCGCATACATGATGTAGGTGGCATCTGTCACAGAACAAAGGAACAGTGATAATCGAGTGGTGATCTTGGCCACCATCCCAGGGTGCTCCCTTATTTAATATTCACTATCCGTGCTTCCACAAGCCAGGGCACATCTGTCCCTAGATCCTTCCTGCATGTCTGTACTCTAGGCCCCCAGCAACATTTGCCAAGAAGAGCTTGAAGCTAATTTTTGAAATGACGGCTCCCAAACCTCTTGGGTTTTTTTCTCTCTCTCCTTTTTAAACATTAATTCCATGACACATGAAATTAGTATCCTCCAAGGATTACCTCTCCTCTCTCCCCATCTCCGCAGCACACAAGGGACTGCCTGTTCATAGCCACAAGCAGATTGAAAGCCATGCATCTTTCTCTCCTCCCTGGGGCTGAAGAAATTAGCCTTCATGGGTGTCTTTTACTTTACTTAAAAATTGTTTTCTCTCTCATATTTCAATGTTTTATTTCTTTATCTTTATGCTCACCACTTCCTCCCAAACGCTTGATTCTCCACAACATACAAGTCAATCTGGCATCTGTGTGAGAAACATTGAATCAACCTTGGAGTGAGAGTTCCTTCTTGTCCCAGGTGCAGCAGCCTCCCCTCTCTCACCAGCATGCTTCAGCCTCAGAGAATGCTTTCCACTACAGCAAGCTTGGATGGCAGCTCAAGAGGGTCTCCAAACCTTATAACATGCGACTTCACTTTGGGATGAAACCAATTCAGCAAAATTCTAGCCGCCATCCTTGTTCCTCCCTTTTAGGGCTGTACAAAAGTAAGTTCCTTATGCTCTCATGTTATTCATATGATGGTATTGTGACTTCTTTTACTAAAAAAATAAAACCCAAGAGTTAAATATTAGGGAATAAACCTGAGAGATCCACAGAGCGGCTGAGAAATCATCACCTCCCTCTTCTCCACCTTCCCCAATAGAAAAAGCCGTGCATCTCTTTAGGTGCTCCCTTACTCCCTCTGTGTCCCTCTATCTTCCTCTGAGTCCACCAGAAAATTCTATGGTCCACCCTGGCCAGCTGAATGTGGACTCTGCCTTCCAAACCAAGGTCTGACTCCATTGGCATTCTCGGAACAATACCACAAACAAATCTCCCACAACATGATGACCATTAAGTGGTCAGAACGCAGTGATTGATTATATTTCTCTTAAGTCTGATTTCCTACAGAGTATCCATTTAAAATTCCCTCATCATTTAATAAACTACTTTTTTTTACTTGTTATAAAATCTTCTCCATCGTGTGTTTTTTTTTTTTATTTTGTTTTGAACACTTGCTCCCCTTTACTTGGTTTTTTGAGCCAGTCTCTTCGTATGCTGTCCAGGCTAGCCCCAAACTCCTGATCAATCTTTCTACCTCAGCCTTCCGAGTAACTGGGGAGATAAATGCTTGCTGTGAAGCCTGGTACCTTTGTTTTTTGTTTTTTGGCTTTACAGCATCTTTCATGGTGTCTTTGTCCTTAAGGTATGGTTCAAAGAACTTATTTACAGTCTCACATGGTGGATTCTGTTCGGAAAAGCCAGACTTCTGTAGTTTAGCCTCTGTCCTCTTGCAGATCACTGTTGCTTGGCTTTCTCCTTTTTTTCCAGAAGCTACTTTACCTTCATCATGTGGGTAGCCAGCTGGCTGCTCTCTCCAAACTCTGTGAAGGTAAATCTCCCCACATTAAGCTGTGTGGACAGGTTAACATGAAAAGAAAATACAAGGTTTCAGGCTTATATTTCTATTCAACTCCCTCCTGTGTGTTTACAAGGAAGTACCAGCATTGATGATTTGTGTGTCCATTTTGAGTATCTGCAGCTGGCACCAGTGTCCTGCACCATCCTGCCTCAGCTGAGGTGGGCAGTTCCCACACATGCTTATGGTTTCCCCCTCAGATGTTTGCAAGTCTCAGAGGCTTGCTTTCCAAGCTTTGCTCAGTTCTCTGAGACCTTGCTCAGCAGGAAGTTCTGGAAGAGTAGGAGGTGAGTAGAAGGTGTGGGAGTCAGTGGACAGATGTCTCAGCTCCCATGTCCCTGGGTTGCTTCTCCTGCATTTCCTCAGTGGAGATGAGTCCAGGTTACCTCTAGAACTATCATGTTCACGAGACTACTTTCATGAGCTTCCCCCATTTTCTTTTATTATGTTCCCTACTTTATTGCTCTGCTTTCAAGAATCATCTCCCAAATGAACTGCCAGCATTCAATTTCTTTTCTTTTCTTTTCTTTTTTTCTTTCTTTCTTTCTTTTTTTTTTTTTTTTTGGTTTTTCGAGACAGGGTTTCTCTGTGTAGCTTTGCACCTTTCCTGGAACTCGCTTTGGAGACCAGGCTGGCCTCAAACTCACAGAGATCCGCCTGCCTCTGCCTCCCGAGTGCTGGGATTAAAGGCATGTGCCACCACCGCCTGGCCAGCATTCAATTTCTTGTCTCAGGTAGGATCCACTTTGGGAGAAACAAAAACCATGAAGGTGTCCACTCCAGTTTTCTTAATGTCTACAAATTTATTTTTCCCTTTCTAGTTCTTATTCTTTCATTCATAGAACTACACAGAGATCTACAGAATACCTCCTGAGAGGATAGTACCCATTTATAGGTTGCAAATTTTGTTCAGTGAGTATTGATCAGTACTTTTTCAAAACTATATGGAGTTCAGTATGAAAGGGCATCATACTTCATGTGTTGTTTTGTCAAACTAAGATTTCAGTTGTATAAGTCTATATGTGTTTTGGGTCACAAGATGAAACATATTTCTCAATGTGATTTACATTAAAAAGGTAAAAATAAATATTGCTCTCTGCTAATATAATTCATCAATTGATACTTCCTTAAAAGATTAGTATACATTTACACATGTTGCATGTAATATATCAAACATGGCATTCTGTTGAGTAAATCAAAGAAATAAATGACTTTGGTGTGATTTGTTCTTTTTATTTTTATTTCTCTTATTTTTGATATTATAATTACATGATTTCTCCTTTTTCCTCCCTCTAAACCCTCCAATATACCCTTCCTTACTCTTTCAAATTCATGGTGTCTTTTTTCATTAATTATTGTTACATACATATATGTATATGTATGTTTATATTCCTAAATACATAAATTTAACCTTCTCAGTCTGTATAATGTTACTTACATGTATGTATGTATGTATATTATTAATGTTCTTTTTAAACCCATACAAATTTGAAATCATCACCATTCTAAAAAATCTTTCAATTTTGGGGGTAATAATATATTCGCAGGTTAAGTCCAAGGGTTGAACTGAAAATTTTATGTCTAGAGTTCCCACACCCCATGTTTTAACAGCTTTGAGAATTACCCACCCATGGTCTTTGAATGCAAGAAAGTAAAGGGAGGGATTGAAATGTTCATTCTCTAGACTTTCAGGCCTACAGATGTAGTTTCCCTGGAACTAGAAATTTGAGTTCAAGTAAAGTAACCATCTTTGCTCTCAGTGCTACTGAGTTCTTCTTCTTTTTTTTTTTAGCTTATTCTTTTTTATATAAGAATTTTTTTATTCATTGTACATACCAATCACAGATCCCCATCTCATCCCTCCTCCCGCTCCCCCACCCCTAACCCATCCCCATCCCCTCCTTCATTGGTGTCTTTTTCTAGCACATATGTTAAAACAAGAAAGTTTGGGGGGGCATTTTGAGGAAGCAATTTTGATTGTCCCAGAAGAAAACTGTTGCTAGCAGCTTGTGAGTTGGCTGTATTGGCTGTATTTTCAAACATTGGGTTTGCATCAGGACACTCTCTTAGTCCTTGATGTTGGTGCCTGCATCAGATGATCCCCAAAAGCATTTCCAGAGCTAAGACTCTTAAGTTTATTGGCAAACATGACTTCTGGTTGGAAGCCCAAATGGTTCTTCCTAAGTACTTCTAGGAGAAACAAGTTCTGATAATTGCAAACAAATGATAAACAAAACTAACAAGCAAGCTCTTTGAATCAGAGGCATTTAAATGGATATGGCTTCATTTTTGAAATTAGACATCAAGGAGAACAGAAGAATATTTATATAATATGTCTCTATTTTGTTTGTGGTACTGGGGATTGGACCAAGGGCCTCACATGTGCTAGATAAGTATTCTAGCATTGACCTATGTTCTCAGCTATAGATTATTTATATAATATGAATAGGCAAAACTTCAGCAAACACTGCTATGCTTATTTGCTAAATTAATAAAAACATAGTCTCCCAAAGAACATAAAGTATGACTTTGTAGTGTTTGCTAGTCCTGGCTGGATGCTATATTTTCCCCTGCCTCCTCAGGTGTGACAAATATTCTAAATTCTGTGGACACTTTTTTATTTTCTTTATATTATTACCAAACATATTTATATTTCAAATGATATGATTGAAAACATGCATTTGACCTTAGTATAACTGGACTCATACTGACTGTAATTTTCCTACAATTTACTTTTATTTTCATTTAATATCATATTCTTTGAACTTACTCATCTAATTGCATGAGGTTGTGACTTAGACAAAGAGCATTCACATCACTTGGGGGAATCTCATTGTATAAATATGTCATAGTTCATCTACGTTACTCCTTGTGTGCCTTTGCATTGTTGTTGGTTTTATGAACTTATAAACAGTGCTGTTAGTAGAATACAAGTTCAGTTCCTTGGTAAAATGCACAGGATTTTTCCAGAATTAATACCCAGAAGTGGGTTGTCTGAATACACATCTTTGATTTTAGATAGTAATACCAAGTTATTTACTGAATAGATTATATTACCTTGAATTTGTGCTACCAGTGTGTGCTTCCAATGCTTGACACCCTGTGTCAACACTTGACAAGATATTAACTACATGTTTTGAACCAATAAATGTGAAATAACTTGGGTATCTAAGGGAGGCCAGAGAAGGTGGCAGGTATTCTCTAATATACTGACTTGAATGGTCTCTTGAGTTTGCTTTCCATAATCCAGAGCTCACCAGTGCACAGAAATCAAAGCTCCGTTTTGGCAGTTGTTGTCAGAGTGAAAGGGGAGCCTCAATATCTGACTAGCCTGGCCAGATGCCTGCTGCTTTAGAAGTTTTTGCAAGCTCAAAGTAAAATTTGAAAGGCTTTTAATTTTTTTTCATCCAGGACTTTTAGCAGCTTTTCCTGTGAGCACAGGCCAAGTAGTTCATTACACTACCTGAAATAGACTTCTAACGTCTTGATTTTGAAACTGATTCCTTTTTAGCTTATAGTTCCTTTTCATTGTATTTCATGGAATTGGGTGAAAGTAATCTAGTAGTTTGGTGTGTTGAAGGACACATTACCTCCTGTAACTGCCTTCCTCTGATTCACAAAGTAGAAATTTATCAGTGAAGATGGCTAACCAACCATTTCATCAAGACTTTATAATAAAACAAAATTGCTGTTTTGGAAATATTTGAGAATTTTGTGTATATATTCATCATCAAGAGAGAAAAGGCCCACCTATTATGGTACCAATTCACTGCCTGCTTTAATTTCTTACTTAGAATCTCTTGCTCAGGATTTCATTGAAGTGAAAATGATTCTAGAAAACATCAGCATTCTTGTTCCTTTGGGAAAACACAATAGATGCCCATCATACCTAGAAAGCAGAGGCCCCAGGCACTGTATGGTGTGTTTCTACCTCCCTTGACAGATGTTATAACAGAGTCTACAGATTATCACTTTGGAAACCAGAATTGTCATCAATTCAGTTCTACATTCTTTTTTAATTTCCACTAGAGTTTTTGAATCTCAGTGACAGTCATGAATTGTAGCAGACAGTATGTGACTGTCAGTTTGAGAACACTGAATGAAAAATGGATGCTTTCAAACAAGAGAAATTTTCCAGAAAAGAAACCATCTACCTCTCAATACAGGCAGAGCTGTCTTAAAAGTCTTTCATGAAAGACCTCAAGTGTAGTCCAAGTCATATTCCAGAAAATATTCCAGAAGAAAAAATATCTTAGATGTCCTTTAGCTAAGGAGGCTGTAACCTGTCACTTACAGGCATTTCATAATGTTCATTTCAGGGATTTGGAGGAAGCATCTTTCCACACAGTCTCTTCTCTTTCTCTGTACCATTTAATCTACTGCATTAAAATATCACTCTGCAGCTGGCAATTAAGGACTGCTGCCTACCACTCTCGGCACACAGTACAGTGATTTTACTTGACTTTCTTAGTACCTTTCGTCTCTTCAATCCAGTTATTCTCTGTTTTGCCATGATCTGCCAGAATTTTGTAAATTATAGCACTGATTGACTGCCAAGAACTATGTACCCATCACAGTTTTATTTGGGCAGTGTTTTTGAACCTTAAATACAGTATCTGTTTCTGTAAGTACACCCTTCATGAGGGAGACGAATGTCTCTTTTTTTTGATACTGGGCAAACGGCTTGAGCAAATGAGTAGTGTGTTCACTACTGTCTTAAGAAGAAGAATCCTTTCAAAGGGTTCTTGTAGAGAGTAGTGCTTCGCTGTATGACAATGCAAACCCCTGTCATATTCCCTGAAGTGTTGGATGCTTACCTGCAGAGACAGACCCTACACACTTCTGAAACGATTTCTGAAAAATTCAAACAACACAGACTCAGTGCTAATGCAAAATTGTAAACAGAGTATCTCAAGGGAATGGAACTTCAAGAGAATTGAGTTTTAAAGACTAATTAGAGCACAGCACATGGAGGCTCACACTTGTAATTTCAGCAATTGGAAGGCTGTGGCAGGGGGATCAAGAATTTGAGGCCAACCTGGGCTACATAGTAAGTTTTAAAACGCTTGAGCATTTAGAGTGTCTCTGCCTCAAAAATTAATAATGATTATTGGAAACAAACTAGAGTAGGTTTTAAAATCTTTAAAATAGAGAAGATAGGCTGGAGAAATGGCTCAGTGTTAAGAACACTTGTTGCTCTTGTAGAGGACCTGGGTTAGATTCCCAGTACCCACATGGTGGCTCACAACTACCAATAACTCTAGTCCCAAGGGATATGATACCCTCTTCTGTGGGCACAAGGCATGCATATGGTTCATATAAATTCATGCATGCGGGGAAAACATTTATATACATATAATAAATAAAATAGAAAACAGACTAAGGGGAGGGGCCTGGCTTTCATGTGGATCATACAAAAGGACAAAGAAACAAGCCCATGAACTCTTTTGATGTATGATAGGATTGGCAAGCAATGAACCCACTGATGTTTGAAAAAAACATCATAAATTAAAAAAATTAAGTTTATTTCATTGATGCTGAGATCATTCTCTGAGCTGAGAATACAGTTATGAACAAGGCAGCTAAGAGTCACTGCCTCTCCCAGTATGACATCAGAGTCATTGAATGACACCTACCAAAAGAACGAGTTTTCACTGAGGACTTAGAGGCAATATATGAAAGAACATTTCATTTATATGAAAGAACATTGTGACTGTGGAAACTGCACATCATGCTAGTTGTTTATTGCTTGTTAGAGGAGGGGAGCTCAAGTTGATTCATTTGACTGCATTTTTCCCAACTGCAAAGGCTGAGGATGAGAGTGTTCTGAAATTCACACTGCACCCTTCTACCTGCCCCCTGTATTCCATTTTTAAAAGGCAGGAAAGCTCATTCAGTCTGGGCCATACATTTAGTTAGGAATAGTAACTTAATACCATGCCAAATGCTGTGGCTCTCAACATTGTTTCCTCCTAGAAAGGATGGCCAAGAATGGACAAAAGAGCATACTGTAGTTGGAAGATTTCTGTGGTCAGGACCAATCTCTCCTACCCATGTCCTACAGCCTCTTGGTCCCAAATAAACATACAGAGGATTATATTACTTACAAACTGTATAGTCTATCCCAGGCCTCTTGTTAGCTACATCTTATATCTTAAATTAAACCATAACTATTAATCTACGTATTGTCACATGTTCTGTGGCTTTACCTGTGTGCCATTCCATGTTGCTCCCTGGATGGCAGGATGGTTTCTCTCTGCTTCTCCTTTCTTCTCTCCTATCTCTCTTGGATTTTCCCACCTGGCTCCATCCTGCCCTGCCATAGGCCAAATGCAGCTTTATTTATCAACTAATCAGAGCAACACATATTCACAGCATATAGAAAGACTGTCCCACAGCACTTCCCCTTTTCTGTCTAATCAAAAAGGAAGGTTTTAACTTTAACATAGTAAAATTACATATAATAGAACAGTTATCAAGCAAGAATTACAGTTATAATATCTAGTCTATTTGTATTTGGCAAATTCAAAGAAAATACTCTTTTTATCCTATATTTGTGAGTCTAAGGTTTCATATCTAACTTATCTTTTATCATAACCAAGGAAAATTATAACTATAACTATCTAGTCTTCAACTACATCAAAGACCCCAGAAGGATATAATATTACCTAAGTAAACAGGAAATGCATTGTAAGCAACTTCCAAAATTCTGGAAATGACAGAGACAGCTGCCTGCCTGGACAGTCATCCAAAGTTCCTCTGTAACATTGGGGCATCCATCTTTAGCCTATAGGCCTAGAGGTTTTCAGTCACTTCTCCTTGTATCCTGTAGAAGGTCTGGCAGTCTCCTCTGCTAAGCAGGAACCTGAAGAACCATCTCAACTTGCAAAGTTCAGTGGTCATCTTCCTATGGGTCCTGCATGTCTAGTTTATATAACATATTATCAGCAGTCCAGGCAAGAGCAGTTTCTTGCCCAAATGGCTATTTTTTCCAAGAAGAAGACAAATTCCATATGGACTGTCTTTGACACCCATCCCCCTCTTTGAAGTAAATCAGTGCTGCCAGAAGCAGATGTGTCTCACTGTCCAGAAAGTCTAAGTTTTAAAAACATTTTAAATGCCATATTCTGTAGGTCTTTGAAGTGTTTGAAGATTACCTAATTGAAATATATCTATGTATACCTAAAAATTTTAAGTAACATGACTATAAGTTTGATTATCATATATGACTAATTATTAATCTGTAGTTTTCAACTATACATTACAATTTCAAATGAATTGTACAAACAAAATACTTACAGAAAGACCATCCCACTGCAGCATACTATCAGCCTTATGTCACATGGGGCATACCATCTAGGTCCTGAGTCAATCAGGTGAAAGCAAAGCCATCCCCAGCCCCTGGAAGCCCCTCACAAATCTTTAGAGTCTTCCATTCTGAACAAAGAAACAAAGAATTACCTAGACAAACCTGCAGGTTATAACAAGGGTCTTCCCCCATGTGCATCCCTCTGTTTCCTCATCTTCAGTTTTATCTGTTAGTCTGCCATGGATTTTGAGAAACAAGTCATCCAAGAAAGACACTTTTGACAGTTTCTGCTTCTGTGAATACTTGTCCAGGGCCTGTTTCTTGAGACCAAAGCAAACATCTTGTAAAGCTTAAGTTTCTCCCAAGCACTGCTCCTCTAACACCTTCATTTACATACTGGTTTGGTCTCTCTCCTGTGGGAAAACATTGCCAAAAACTTAACAGAGCTGGTCTAGTGGTCTGCCATGGGGGACCCAGTGCTGTGATTTCCCAAAAGTCCCCCATGCATTTGAATCTCCTGCAATTTAATGCACGCAGGAAAGAAAGATTACTGCTCTGCCCTCTGTCCACATGGCTTGTAGACTGGCCATTGATTGAGGTCACCACACTTGTTTGTCTGTTCACATGTATTAACAACTGGAAGAATTCAAGAGACTAAGTAACAATATTGTTCCATGACAAAAGTTTTCTGTGGGCTCCCACTTCTTGAGGAATTTTAAGTTATGAAAGCATATACCAAACCACTGTCTCAAAGGATAAAAAAAAAATGTAATACCTTGAGCCAGAAATACATTTTCCCCCAACACAAATTTTATTATTGAATTTAGAGACTAAACTTGACAACAATTTATTTCACTAGAGAAGACTGAGTATATGGCTTTTCCTAGTGGCTATTAAATTGAATAAATACATACATATAATTTTCTTAACTGCAAATCATATAAGATGGTTTAGACAGAAATTTTTGAAACACACAGAAAAGTTTGATAGTGTTAATATTCTTGTACTATATGTAATACTTTAAATTTTATGCCAGTAATGTATGATCATCATATTTTGCTGTTTTCCCCAGAAGCTCATTTGCAAGTACAAAGTAATAGAGGCCTTTAATATACTCTCACTGAATTAAGTAGAAAGTGTGATTATGAATCATCAAACTAGAGACGAGTAAACAAACCAAGGATAAAATAACTTCTTTGATTTTAATATAGTATTTTAGGAACATATTACACAGTAAAATATTGTTGGAGTAGTTGAGGTTTAGACAGATGGTATCTTCACTTGCTTTCTTGGAAGGAGAGATTCAGATGAAAATGTCACAAAATACTACGTTTTTTAGAAGGTTCTGAGGCCTACCTTTAATTCCCTTAAAGGGATTTTTGTATGATAAAGGGCACACTGTGTTACCTTATTAGTTTAACAAAGAATTCTACAGCCACATCCTTGGCTTTATGTTTAGATAATGTTTCCTTGGCAGTGGCCTATATTTATCTTTGTTAAAAAGCTAATCAAATATGTTTTCCCCTGATCAGCAGAGAGTGTGGTCCCAGGTGTTGCCTGAATCTCTGAATTGTATCACACTCTATATATACCGTTTTTACATGTACATTCATGCCTGTGATAAATTTCCAGTTTATAAGTTATGCAAAGAGATTGACAATTTTAGAACAGAATAATCATAACTATACTGTAATAAGTTATAAAATAATCACAACTATATTATATAAGTTATAGAAATATGGTTTCTCTTAAATATATATTTAATACAATGCTCATGCTTCTAGTGATGATGTGAGGCAATCCAATGCCTTCATGATGAAGTAAGCTAAATGACTAAGCCTTTATGCTCTGGTTGTAGCTTCTGCATCTGGAGTTATTATAGCCTTCATGAGTTCATAGATAAAAGATTCATCCCCTTATAGACCACAGCAACTTCAGCATGCGAGCTTTTTCTTTCCTACATTGGAAAATTTAACTTTTTTAACTAAAAGAATAACTTTGCAGCTTCTCTCTGGTATAATTAAGTTGCCAGCTCCTGTGCTTTGAAGTAAAATAAGGCCACATGAACACAGGTACTATGATACCATAATAATTGAACTTAAAGCAAATAGCTCTGAGATGATGAATGGGTGAACATTATAAACAACGTGCATACTCTGGATAAAGATAATTCCGGTCTAGATCAGACATGTGATTTCATCATGCTATTTAGGATGGTATGTAGTTAAAAGTCTTGGGTCAAACATTCTTGGAATTTTCCATATAATATTATTGAACCTCAGTTATGCATGGCTGACAAACTGCAGAAAAGAAAATATTCATTTCCTCAGTCAGAATAATCACATTTAAAGCCCATTATCCCCATGTGGCTACTGCTTACTCCATTAGGTACTGCACATAGAGGCCATTTCTATCACTATAGAATGTGTCACTGGACATCACTAGTATTGACAAAATCAATATGATCTAATGTAAATAAGTATTTCTTTTGCTTTTTTTTTGTTTGTTTGTTTGGTTGGTTCTTGACACATGGTCTCACTGTGTTGTCCAGGCTGGTCTTGAACTTATGGCTGTTGTCCTGTCTCAGCCTCCCAGATGCTTCAATCACAGAGGTCACAATGTCTAGCTTCTTCTTGCTTTAAATGTGTTTTCTTGCTTATCCCACACTAGAAAGATTCCAGTATTAAGGAGGGCTTACATATTTCTTTAGAAATTACATTAGTATGTGTCATAGTAAAGAATGCTATAAAAGCATGACTCTTAATTCTTATGTCGCAGAGCCTTATTAAACTCTACTTAATGTTATCATCTTTTCTTCCATGAAAGTGAGTTCATATACTAAAAATGTGTTCCAGTTGATTCTGGAGTAGAAGATAGTACTCAAGTGAAACATCCTAGCACACAGTGAATTCTATCTGCTTTCTCGGTGACTTTAGTATAATTTTAAGTATAAAACATTAAGAATGCAGAATGAAATAAAAAAATAAATCCAATCCTTTTGACTGATGACATAACGCAGAACCAATACATCTGCCAATTCAGATTATGTATCATGTTGAATGAACAGATCCTTTTAGCCAACTGGCTAGGTTTTCTCAGTCTCAAAGCTTTCCCTACTCCCCGCTGAATGGTAAAAAAGCTTATGGAGGGAGGAAAGGAATAGTGTAGTCATCTTCCAAACTCTAGATGCCTCATGGAGTTTCAGTGCAAACAATGCATATTACTTTGAGGCCTCGATGGCTTTATCTATGTAGATATTCTAAGTGAAAGGGAGAGAGCCCAGGAAGACCCCTCTTTGAACTGTGGGGAAGTTGTGAACAGTTACTTTAAAAAGACCTTTTGAATTAGAAGAAGTTTCTGCAAGGAGAGCAGAATTTCAAATGGAATTGGCTTTAAGTATAGCTGAGGGACAGAATCATCCATGGCTTTGGATTCCTGGTTTCTGGGCCAACTTGCCTTTGTGTGGAAGAAGCACTGGAGCATGCTTTCCAAAGAGTGGTAATTTGAACCATATGCAGACCGAAATGATTGTCACATTAAAGCTCGATTAAGAGACTTCGAACAGGATCGCCTTTTATACAGAGACCTTATGAGAAAAAGCCTTGTTCTCTCTGTATAACAGCCCTGGATGTCCTGGAGCTCACTCTGTAGACCAGGCTGACCTCGAACTCACAGAGATCCACCTGACTTTGCCTCCTGAGTGCTGGGATCAAAGGTGTGTGCCACCACAGTCCGGCTGTTTCCTCGCTTTCTTACGTTGTAGAAAATCTTTAGCTAATGTGTATGATTCTTTTTTTCAGTAAGCCCAACTTCCTGAACACATTGAGTTTGTCTTTTATTTTAATGTATACCTTGGGATCTCTATTTTGTAGACTATTCACCAGGTATTTTATAGAAGTTGGTCTATATATTCAGGTTGAATATAAACTGGAAATGGTTTTTTTTCTTTTTTTTTTCTTTTTTGGTTTTTCGAGACAGGGTTTCTCTGTGTAGTTTTGAAGCCTGTCTTGGATCTTGCTCTGTAGACCAGGCTGGTCTCAAACTCACAGAGATCCACCTGGCTCTGCCTTACAAGTGCTGGAATTAAAGGTATGCGCCACCGCTGCCCGGAAATGTTTTTGGAATACCAATTAATATCCATTTATTTTCTTTGAACTTTTTAAAAATTAATGATAGGAAGTCTTCATGTTTCTATCAGCTTGAAGGTATTCAGCTGCAAGAAACAAACAGTACTATGCACAGTGGCTTAGACTGAAAGGACATTTATCGTTGGCAAAATAAGCAAAGAGGTAGCTGATATCTAAAGGTTATTTAGTAGTCAAATGAGATCATCAAAGACCTCAGGGTTATTTTTTTATTCATCCATTCTACCATGCTCAGATGAAATCTTCAATACTAAGACTTTGCGCCTTGTGCTAACAAAATGGCTGCTGCAGTCTCAACCATTATCCATACATAATACCCTCCAAAGCCAGAAGGAAGGAAAAAGAGAGGCGAGTCTTGTCCTTTTGAACGTGTATCTTTTCTCTTGGGGAATGTCTTTGCAGTATGATCCTCCACAAACAGAATTATTTTCATTTGCCTAACACTAGTTTCCATGAAGCAATTATTGGAAAGGGCAATCTATTTTAACATGGAGTCATGATTTCTTCCCGGGGAAGGGCATCTTAGAGCTAACGCAACCTCTGATCTTTTAAGAAGAAAGGACTAGCCAGGTTTGGTGGTGCATGACTGTAACTCCAGCAGTTTGATAAGCAGCAGAAGCAGGAGGATTGTAGGTTCAAGGTCTGTGCAGACTACAAAACAAGTTCAAGGTTAACTTAGGCAATTTAGCAAAACCCTGTCTCAAAATAAAAAATTAAAAAAAAAACATTGAAGATATAGCTCACTGGTAGAATGTTTCCCTAGCATACACAAGGTCCTAGGTTCAATCTTCAGTATTAAAATGAATACATGAATGAATGAATGAATGAAT
>CABHPH010128539.1:0-75021 GCA_902168325.1 Peromyscus nudipes
TGTGGGATCATTTACTAGGGGAACATTTTGGGGCATCTCCAGGAAGTCTGACATTTCTGGGTGTGGTGATTTGAATAAAAACGCCTCCACCCCCATAGGCTCAGATGTTTGAGTGTGTGGTCTCCATTTTGAAGGTGCTGTTTGAGGGAGGGTTAGACGTGGCCTACCTTGAGGAAGTACATCCCTGAGGGTAGGTTTTGAGGTTTCAAAGTCACACACCATTTCCAGGCCCCTTTTTCTGTTTCCTGCTTGCAGTTAGAGATGTTGAGCTCTGTTGTTCCTGCATCATGGCTGCCTCTGATGGCTATGAGTCCCTGCCATGATGGAACCGTATGAAAGCCCAAATGAACTCTTTTATAAATTGCCGTGCTCATGGTGTTTTATCACAGCAACAGAAAAGTAACTACTATATGTCCCTTCTCCAAGATATCTCATATGTAAAGCAAATATCACCAGAGCTCCGAAAGTCAGAAAGCTAAAGAATGCGTAAGGTCCAAAAGGGGACTATGTAGTAACAAAGTGTTGCCACCAGAGGGCAGGATAGACTTTGCAGAAACCCATGAGCGGGAAAGGGGTACCCAAGTTTCTCTGGAAAAGAAGCCATGGGTTAAATGCAAATTTCATTGACGTTTTCCCTCGCTTACCTACTAAAACCCACCCCAGCCGGAGGTTCTAGCTTTCGCTCTACGTACTGTTCTCTGTACTTGCCGTTGACCAGAACCGACTCTTGCGTGGAGGAAGGCCGCAGCATTCCCCGAGGATCCCCAGACCCAAGGTGGTTAACGGAGGAGCTGGGAGGGTGCTGGGGCGGCAAAGGATGGAGGAAGAGCAAGGAAGGGCGTAGGGAAAGGGAGGCCTTGATTCCCTGAGGACTCCTTAGCTGAGTCTTTGAAATAGTCGGACAGTAGACAGGTTAATGTGAGAACAGGTGTTTGGTACCTGTAGGGTGCACCATAGGAAAGTAAAGAGGCTACCACAGAACAAGAAGGGCGCTTAAGCATCCTACTGGGGAGAGGGACGGGGCTGTAGACAGCCTGCGAGGTGCTTTGGGAAAATGAACAAACGGGAGGACAGAGCGGATGATGGCTTGAGACAGAGTTCCTCTGAGGGTGAGCTGACTTTGAGTTTCCTCTCCTGGGACAAGTCTATCATTCTTCCCTGATGAAACTCCCAGGGAAGCATTGATGATGTAAGGGAATTCTCTCGAAAGCTCTTTCTCCCTGCTCATCTTAAAGGATTCCAAAGTGGTACAGTTTGGGCCGCCGTGTCCTGTACCGTGCAAAGGGGTCAGGGCAGGAGTTATTTATTTACTAACCAGGTCTTTCCTAATGAGCAACCCTTCCGAGTTCAGCTCCACAGGGAAGGAGGGGTACCGGAGGGGAGGAGTCTGCTCCCAGAGGGCGGCTGCTAATTTCCAGTTGGTGCCCCGCCTCCTCCTACAGCGGCCAGGAGGGTGGCGGTGCGGGCGTGGGGGTGGGGCACTGAAGGTGCCTCTCCCCTGTATCTGTCTATGTGTGTTTATTTTTATTGCACCAGCGGCTGTAGTTTCGGGTTCAGTAAAGGACTCCAGCAGTTTTTTCCTTCTAAGGGGAGAGCTAAGGGCACTTCCTCTTTACCCAATTTTAATTCCTTGTTTCATTTTCTGTTAAACTGTTAAGTTTCAAGTGTACTCAGCCCCTGCCTTCTCACCCCACCCTCATGCCCAATTGTGGCCTAATCGAGGGAGGAGGTCAGGGATCTCAGAAATCCTGCTTTGTCAACACCCAGCGTTATTTTGGTGGCACTGCTTCTTTGTAGACCCTTTAACCCCCACAGAATAGAAAACTGGACTTTCCTGACTTTCGTCCGTGGTCTGCAATACTTTGCTCCGACTGGGCCCGTTTTGCCCTTCTCCAGCTGCGCTCTCTGTCAACACTGCCCAAAATGATCATAGATTCAACACAACCCCTATAGAAATTCCAGCAGCCCTTCCCATCCTACCCTCCAACTGCTAATCATTTTTGTTTGTTTGTTTCTCTACAAAAATGGAAACGTTGACCCTCAGAGTCATCTGGGACCCTAGGGGCCCCTGAAGAGACCGAACAATCTTGGAGAAGAATAAAGATGGATGACTCATACGCCCCATCTTTGAAACTTACTTCAAACCCACAGTTATCAAGGCAGTGGGATTCTGGCATAGGGACTAACAGATGGATTGAGGAGTTGGAAAGCCCAGAGAAACATTTGCAGACATAGGTACATTTACAGCAGGGATGTTAAGACTAAACATTAATTAATTAATTTTTTAATTATCAGCTTGATACAGTATAAATTCTTATCCTAATAGTGAAATGTTTCATTGAGGCTTGCCCAGTAATTGAGTAAAACCAAAACTTATTATAAGCCACAGTCATCCTAGGGTCCCCCTGCTATATAGCCTCCCTGGTTCTGTGGGTTGCAGTCTGACTGTTCTTTGCTTTATATCTAGTATCCACTTATGAGTGAGTACATACCGTGTTTGTCCTTCTGGGTTTGGGTTACCTCACTCAGGATGATATTTTTTAGTTCCATCCATTTGCCTGCAAATTTCATGCTGTCATTGTTTTTCCCTGCTGAGTAGTACTCCATTGTGTATATGTACCACATTTTCTTAATCCATTCTTCAGTTGACGGGCATCTAGGTTGTTTCCAGGTTCTGGCTATTACAAATAGTGCTGCTATGAACATAGTTGAGCATGTATCTTTGTGGTATGAATCAGCATTCCTTGGGTATATGCCCAAGAGTGGTATGGCTGGGTCTTGAGGTAGATCGATTCCTAATTTTCTGAGAAACCGCCATACTGATTTCCACAGTGGTTGTACAAGGTTGCATTCCCACCAACAGTGGAGGAGTGTTCCCCTTGCTCCACATCCTCTCCAACATTGACTGTCATTAGTGTTTTTGATCATAGCCATTCTGACAGGTATAAGGTGGTATCTCAGAGTCGTTTTGATTTGCATTTCTCTGATGATTAAGGATGTTGAGCATTTTTTTTTTTTTTTGGAGCTGAGGATCGAACTCAGGGCCTCTACCACTGAGCTAAATCCCCAACCCCGAGCATTTCTTTAAATGTCTTTCAGCCATATGTGATTCTTCTTTTGAGAATTCTCTGTTTATCTCTTTAGCCCATTTTTTAATTGGATTGTTCAGTATTTTGATGTCTAGTTTCTTGAGTTCTTTATATACTGTGGAGATCAGTCCTCTGTCAGATGTGGGATTGGTGAAGGTCTTTTCCCATTCTGTAGGCTGTCTTTTTGTCTTATTGACCGTGTCTTTTGCCCTACAAAAGCTTCTCAGTTTCAAGAGGTCCTGTTTATTAATTGTGCTCAGTGTCTGTGCTGCTGGTGTTATATTTAAGAAGTGATCTCCTGTGCCAATGTGTTCAAGAGTACTTCCTACTTTCTCTTCTATTAAGTTTAGTGTAACTGGATTCATGTTGAGGTCTTTGATCCACTTGGACTTGAGTTTTGTGCATGGTGACAGATATGGATCTATTTGTAATCTTTTACATATTGACATCCAGTTATGCCAGCACCATTTGTTGAAGATACTTTCTTTTTTCCATTGTATAGTTTTGTCTTCTTTGTCAAAAATCAGGTGTTCATATGTGCATGGATTAATGTCAGGGTCTTCAATTCGATTCCATTGGTCTGTATGTTGGTTTTTATACCAGTACCAAGCTGTTTTTATTACTATGGCTCTATAGTAGAGCTTAATTATTAGGGATGGTGATGCCTCCAGAGGTTGCTTTATCATACAGGATTCTTTTAGCTATCCTGGGTCTTTTGTTTTTCCATATGAAGTTGAGTATTTTTCTTTCCAAGTCTGTGAAGAATTGTGTTGGGATTTTGATGGGGATTGCATTGAATTTGTAGATTGCTTTCAGTAAGATTGCCATTTTTACTATGTTAATCCTACCTATCCATGAGCATGGGAGATCCTTCCATTTTCTGATATCTTCTTCAATTTCTTTCTTTAGAGATTTAAAGTTCTTATCAAAAAGGTCCTTCGCTTGTTTAGTTAGTGTTATCCCAAGGTATTTTATATTATTTGTGGCTATTGTAAAGGGTGATGTTTCTCTGACTTCTTTCTCAGCCCTTTTACCATTTGCGTATAGGAGAGCTACTGAGTTTTTTGAGTTGATCATGTATCCTGCTACTTTACTGAAGGAGTTTATCAGCTGTAGGAGCTCCCTGGTAGAATTTTTGGGGTCACTCATGTATACTATCATATTGTCTGCAAATAGTGAAAGTTTGACTTCTTCCTTTCCAATTTGTATCCCCTTGATCTCCTTTTGTTGTCTTATTGCTCTAGCTAGAACTTCAAGTACTATATTGAATAAATATGGGGAGAGTGGACAGCCTTGTTTTGTTCCTGATTTTAGTGGAATTGCTTTGAGTTTCTCTCCATTTAATTTGATGGTGGCTGTTGGCTTGCTGTAAATTGCCTTTTTTATGTTTAGGAATGTTCCTTGTATTCCTGATCTCTCTAAGACCTTTATCATGAAGGGGTTAAACATAAATTTTTAATGTTATTGAATTTCATACATAAGTACTGTATTTACATCATTTCCATTCTAACCTCTCTCCTGTTCCTCTCACTCGCTTGCAAAGTATTGGCCTCTTCCTCTTTCTTTATGATTGTTACACATATATCTGTATCTATCTATCTATCTATCTATCTATCTATCTATCTATCTATCTACCTATCTATCTATCTTAAATGAACTGAAATTGGCACAGGACACACCAAGACCAAGTTCTCAGCATATAGGAAATTTATTTACCCTAGAGAGACAATGGACAAGGAATAAGAGACCAAGGAGAGTGGAGAAAAGGGGCAAGGGAGATGGGGAAGGGATATTTTCCCCGAGGGACAAAGGACTGTGTTGGGGAATATTATCTTAAGGGGTGTTACTTTTGCTTGTGTTGCATTTGTTTAACTCTGTGAAGCTGTGTTACTGTGTCTGTCTAAAACACCTGATGGTCTAATAAAGAACTAAATGGTCAATAGCAAGGCAGGAGAAAGGATAGGTGGGGCTGGCAGGCAGAGAGAATATATAGCGGGAGAAATCTGGGAGGAAGCAGCCAGAGAAGGAGGAGAACTCCAGGGGTCAGCCACCCAGCTACACAGCAAGCCACAGAGTAAGAGTAAGATTTACTAAGATTTACGGAAGTAAGAGAATGGGAAAAGCCCAGAGGCAAAAGGGAGATGGGATAATAAGTTAAGTAAAGCTGGCTAGAAACTAAGCCTAGCTAAGGCTGGGCATTCATAAGTAAGAATAAGTGCCAGGCAGTGGTGGCGCACACCTTTAATCCCAGCACTCAGGAGGCAGGGCCAGGCAGACTTCTGAGTTTGAGGCCAGCCTGGTCTACAGAGTGAGATCCAGGACAGGCACCAAAACTACACAGAGAAACCCTGTCTCGAAAAACCAGGAAAAAAATAATAATAAGCCTTCATGCGTGATTTATTTTTATTTGGGAGCTGGGTGGTGGCCCCCCCCAAAGGATAAAAGAGTTAAAATGAACACCAACAGGACTGCCTCTGGATAGAGAGGAGTCAGAGGCAAATGGTAGTTTATAAATGGAAAAGGGGAAACATTGTGTTAGGATGAGTTGGTTTGTTTTGATTGGGCATGTAGTATAAAGGGATCTTTTGATTGCTGGAGTTTAATACTTTGATAGCTGGACCTTGGTGGTCAGCCTCTGGAGGAGGAAGTGGCCAAATAAGGGAATAGACCTTGGGGGCTAGTTTTAGGACTGTAATCTATGGTTTAGTAAGAAGGAGGGAATGGGGAAGGGCAAGGCCTGCCAGAGCCGTGTTTGCCATGCTCCGGCCTACTAGAGCCCTTTGTATGTATGTATGTATGTATGTATGTATGTATGTATGTATGTATATGTATGTATATACACACACAGCAGCTGAGTCCATTTAGTGTTGTTCCTATGTGCTTAGGGCTGAACACTTGGGATCAGATGACCTATCAGGGGCTAGTCTCTGGAGAAGACTGATTCAACCTCTCTCAGCAGCTCTTAATTGCAATTCTTGATCCAGGGTGGGTCTCTTGTGTGACAAAGTGTTTCCTGGGGACTTACAACACACACATTTACTCACCCCAGACAGGGAATCCGTTGTGGGTCTGGGGTCATTCAGAGATTCACCAGTCTGACTCAAGTTTTGGTTTTAGTAGAGAGTTTTTTGTTTTTGTTTTTGTTTTTTGTTTTTTTTAAATTAAGAAACTGGCCAGGACCAAACCAGAGTAAGGCCCTGGTTATTGTTAGTCTGAGGATCGTAAAGGCAAAAACCGTGAAGCTGTAATTTTGGGGAGCCAAATCAACTCATAACCTATCTGGGTGTGGGCAAGGTTTGATTTTGTAACAGACATCCCAGGAGGTGCGTCAATGGTCAAAACAAGTGTTTCATACACAAGTAGAACTCAGCAGTTAGCCTATTTAATCTGGTGACATATTACCTTGTAGGAAGAGCTGAGGCTGTGGAATACTTTGCAACAAGCTGGGAGGTGGTGGTGCACACCTTTAATCCCAGCACTTGGGAGGCAGAGGCAGGCAGAAGCCTGAGTCCGAGGCCAGCCTGGGCTACAGAGTGAGTTCCAGGAAAGTCGGGGCTACACAGAGAAACCCTGTCTGCAAAAACAAAACAAATCGAAACAAAACAAAAAGAACAGCCCAACTACACCAGATATAATCTATGGCTTCTGGAAGTACCTGATCCACCCACACAGAGTGCTCTATTCAAACTTTCATTTTAATTTAATCTTTATTAGCTTAACAAGGATTAGATTTCCTTATTGTTCTTCCATACATAGCATTAGTTGATTCTCCCTCTACCCTTCTCCTCTCTCCATCCCACCCCCCACCTCTCCACTTATACTTTTCCACTCCCAGGATTCCCCCGTCCACTTTCAATTTACATTGTTCTACTATACACAAAGACACCCAACACACTAAGCTTATTTCCCTCTCTCCTGCTTTCTACACTTTCCTGGGCACATAGTCACTCCCACATAAAAGCACACATATAAATGTTAGAAACCAGGATCCAATCTGAATGAGAACATGCGGCATTTGTCTTTCCAAGCCCGAGTTACCTCACTTCATATAATATTTTCCATTTCCATTCACTTCCCCGCAAATGTTATAGTTCCATCTTTCTTTACAGCTCAGTGAAATTCCATTGGAACATCTACTAAATTTTCACTATCATTCATAAGTTTTAAAAAGTCTTAAAAACAGAATAAAACAAGACAGGGTCTTGTGTAGCCCATGCTGGCCTTGAATTCCTGGTTCCTCTGCCTCAGGCTCCCAACACAAGGATTACATGTGTGTCCCACCCTGCCTGGCTTGTGATTTTCATTTCATATTATCACTAATTTTTTGATAGATTTATCTTCTTTGGTGATGGTTTTTTTATACTGCTGGAAATGGCTTTTCTATTTTTATTTCAACTATTCATTTGCTAGTATTTAGAGATGCAATGGATCTTAGCATATTGACATTGAATCCAGATATTGTGCTGAAGTTACTAATTAAGTCTGTTTGTTTACAAATTATTTTAGCTTTTCTAAGTATATAATCACCCACAAATAATGGTAGATATAGTTCTTCCTTCTTCCTTCCTTCCTTCCTTCTTTCCTTCCTTCCTTTCTTTCTTTCTTTCATTCTTTCTTTTTCTTTTTCTCCTTCTCCTCATCTTCTTCCTATAACATGAATTGCTAAACAGTCTTATTAATAACAAACTGGAGCCAGATATTGGGGTAAATTCTGAAAGATCAGAGGAATAGGACAAGACAAAGCCAACCTCACCTTACCAACCCTCAGCTTCCAAAGAGACCTACTTCCTGTATACCCACACCTATATTCCTTTCTGTTCTGCTAACTCATTTCTTCTCTCTGCCCAGCTACATTACTTCCTCTTCCTGCCCAGCTCTGTCACTTCCTGTCTGTCTGTACAGACCTCTAGACCTTTAAGGCGTGTGCCACCGTCTGACTTTATTCCCAGTGTGGCCTTGAACTCACAGAGATCCAGACAGATCCCTGCCTCCTGAGTGATAGGATTAAAGGCATGTGTTACCATTGCCTGACTTCTATGTCTAATATAGTGGCTGGCTTTTTCCTTTGATCCTCAGATAAACTTTACTGGGGGGACACAGATAAAATATCACCACATCTTCCTCCTCATTTTCTTTTAAGATAGGGTTTATCTATGCAGCCCTGAGTGCCCTGGAACTGGCCTCAAACTCACAGAGATCCACTTGCCTCTGCCTCCTGAGTGCTGGGATTATAGGCATGCACTGACACCACCCGGAAACTTATTTCTTTTTAAGGTTTTTTTTTTTTAATTTCTTTTTCTCACTTATTGTATTGGCTAGGCTTTCTAATACATGTCAAGTGGAAATGGTGACAGTGGATATCTTTGTCTTGTACTCAGCTTGAATGGGAAAATATTTAATAGCTTGCCTGCAAGTATAATGTCTCGAATATTATTAAGGACCAGCCTTAAAAATCTTCTCCCCAGCCGGGCGGTGGTGGCGCATGCCTTTATTCCCAGCACTCGGGAGGCAGAGGCAGGCGGATCTCTGTGAGTTCGAGGCCAGCCTGGGCTACCAAGTGAGTTCTAGGAAAGGCGCAAAGCTACACAGAGAAACCCTGTCTCGAAAAACAAAACAAAACAAAACAAAACAAAACAAAACAAAACAAAACAAAACAAAAAACTTCTCCCCAGGGGCCCAGAAGAGAAGCTATGAATGACTCGAATTATTTTTGGGAAAAGAATCTAAGTACACCAAGCTCTTAGTCTATCTACTTTATACCTCTGGGATAAAATTCTGTCTACACAGCTTCAGTTCTGCTCTCATGCCTAGCTCCTTTCTTGCCTGATTTCTCTACATTTATCTGCTGTCCCCTCTAAATTCTATCATCTTAGTTCTGCCCCATCTTGGTCTTTCTCATCTCGTTCTTACTCATCTGGCTCTTCCTCATCTTCCATCTCATTCTTCTAGTTCTCCATCTAGTTCTCCAGTCCAAATCCTCTCCAGTCAAAATCCTCTCCCAGTCTCTGAGGTTTACGGTTATAAACCCATGCAATAGCAGTGCTCTAGCTACACAAGGTCACCAGGCTTGAGTTCTCACAGGGTCATAAACTCTCTTGTCTAAGAGTTTTCCTCAGGCAGTGACCGTTGGGCTTTCCTTTATAACCCAAAAGGGGAGTGGTAAAGGAGGAGGTCAACTAAGATCTAAAATCAGTTAATATATCAGAAAAAGGGAATTTATGTGCTCAATCTACATTCCTAGAGGTGGTTACGGAAATGTTAGGAGTCTACACTGTTAGTATAAATACCACTAAGGTTGTATAAGAAAGGAGGGTCTGAGCTTAATATACCTTAATTCAGGAGATCGTTTGGCTTGGATGCTTGATAGGTATTTCAGATAAAATACACTGTTATGAGTCCTTGGAAGCATACATGGAATACAAGAAAATCATTGCAGGAATCAGCTAACATATATACAAAAGCCAAAATATCACCAAGACTTCCAAGCCATGGCTTGACCTTTGGACAAGTCCTTGACCTTTCCAGGTAGTAGCTTTTGTGATGGTAGCTGGATTCCATTACGTTTTCCTGCGGCTTGCAGAAGTACCCTTGTCATGGGGTTTTGTTTGTAGGCATGCCTACATACCTCCTTAAATTAATCAATATACTTTCTAATTCTTAGTTTTCTGAGAGTTAAAATTATGAACAAATGTTTAATTTTGTCAGCTGCCTTTTTGGACCTTCTGAAGTTAACATGATTCTCTGTCAGTGTGATGATACAGTTCTTGTCTCTCTCTCTCTCTTCCTTCCTCCCTTCCTTTCTTAAATGATTTTTTAATTTTTATTTTATGTGCATCGGTGTTTTGCCTGTATGTATGTGGGAGGGTGTCGAATCCCCTGGAGCTGGAGTTAGAGACAGTTGTGAGCTGCCCTGTGGGTGCTGGGAATTGAACCTGGGACCTCTGGAAAGCAGACAGTGCTTTTAAGCACTGAGCCATCTCTCCAGCCCCATAGTTCTTGACTGTTAAATGTTAAACAATTCTTGCATTGCTGGAAGAGGTCCTCCTCGTGAACGCTTCTGGTCTGGCTTCATTGTTTTGTTGGTGTTTCCTAGTTTGTATCCTCAAAAGAGGCTGACTTGTAACCTTTCACTTTTGTGTATCTTTTTAAATTAGAGTGTCAAGATTTTTCTGTCCTTCTGTAGCAAGTTGGCAAGTGTTTCTTTTTCTTTGTTCACGTGTAGCATTTATGTAAGTTTTTGAAACTGTACATCAGAAGTCATTTGGGCCTGGATTTTGTTGGTGGGGGAGGCTGGGAAATGCTTGTGTTTATTTTCTCACTGTGTTCTCTCCTCCCTGCCTTAGCATGCTTGCAGTGATCCAGAAAGAGAAAAGTTTTAATGAGATATTTTCCGATTACTTCAAGGAAAATAAAACAGAGATAGCCCATGCAATCCCCGAGCTGTTTCCTTTCCTAGAAAGCCTAAAGGACCATTCCTTCATCACCGACAAACTCTATGCTGTAAGTGACATGTATTCATCACTCTGTGGAAACCCCGCCCCACATTAACCGGCGTTTGGCATCCTGAGTGCTAGACTTCTCCAGCTGGCTAAAGAGCCTTGTGTGTTTATCTTTGTTAATTGTCCTGTCCTGTAGAAGGTAGCAAGACGCTTCTGCTCCTAACTGGAAGCCTTCTCTTCCCAGGCAATTGTGGGAGTGGGTGAATGATAAGGCAATGTGGCTGAACGGCAGCGGGGCTGGGGATGGGCCTAGCTCTCATAGCCACCCCCACATCTAGTACCCTTCTGTACCCCCCCCCACATAAACACACACACAAAAGTGAAAGAAAGAGGAAATTGTGAAGGCCCACTGACGGATCCTGACTAGTGACTTACAGCAGAGCTAGATTAAGATAATGAAACAACCAGCTCATAACTGTTGCCAGATCTAAGGTTTGCCAATTAATGCTTTTTAGGAAAACTGAGAGACAGGAATTGGTGGAAGAAAATGGATTGATTTATAAGGAAACAGAAGCCAGGGAACATTCATATGTAGATTTAGTGGGGAGTGCAAGTTATGAGAACTGAAAAACAAGTCTTCTCTGGACTGGCCACAAGACTGCCAGCCTGGGATTTCCTGGAGAAACTGGAACCCACAGACCCCAGGACAGTGTTTCATTATGATGTCTACTGTGTCAGAGGAAACTGTGCTTTGATACTCTCTGTTGAACTTTTTAACAGGATTCTTATGAAGCCTGCAGGAACTCGGTTCCTGTAGAGAACGTGGTGTACAATGTCCTCGATCACTTGGAGAAGTTATCTGGCTGGTCATTTCTATGCACTCTGTTCAGCAGAACGAACCTGAATGCTTATCCTGGTTTAAGAGAGATTCATAAAAGCTTGGAAACTGGTAATTCCTTCTCTCACCTCCCTTTTGCAGTGACATTCTATCTTTAAAAACGTATTTTGCTTATCCTTTGACAACCTCGTACATGTATACAGAGTATCTAGATCTTATTGAGCCAGACCCCATCGAGTACCCCACAACCCTCCCAACATGTCCCCCACACTTTCACGTTCTTTGTTGTCATCATCTTTTTTCTATTCCTTCTCCTCCTCATAACCGACTGAATCCAATTAGTGCTGCCCATGTGTGCACAGGTATGGGGCATCCAGTGAAGTATGAACAACTTATCAGTAGCCACACCCCCAAAGGAAAATGACGCTCTCAGCAACCATGAGCTGCCAGTAGTAGCTCAGCTGTGGGTGGAGCCTCATGAGTCCCTCCCCATCAGTGCTGAAGTGCTGATTGGCTTGTTCTTGTGCAGATCTTGTACAGGTATCACAGCTGCTATGTGTTCATGATTCTGGCAGTTTTATCACGTCCAGAAGACAGAGGTTCACCACACTCCTCCCCATCCTCCAGCTCTTGCATTGTTTCTGCCCCACCCCCTCTTCAATGTTCCCTGAGCCTTAGGGATTGAGACAAACGTCCCACTTAGATAGGACGACTCTATTTCCATTCATTTAATCAGTACAGCTAAATTGCTTTCTGGGTCCCATTGCCTAAACTGGGCAGTGCGCTCTGTCTCATCTGTGGGCAGCCTCTCAGGGTCTTCTCATGAAATCTTGGAGTTTCCTTCAGGGCGGTTGTCTTCCTCCCGATTAGCATTCAGAGCCCTTAGTGCTTGGGCCTGGGCTGCCCCTGGGGATTCTTTTGCTCTCTGCTCATCTTTCTTCTCCCAAGGAAGTTCAGACTCTCCTCTTTGCTAGCCCCATCTTTGAAGCTCTTGAGATTCAAATATATATTATATATTTTATAATATATGGGTCTTTCTATGACCTTATTCACGCTACTCCAGAGGGAACCCCTGTTCTTCCCTGAGGTCTATCTAGCCCACAGGAGTACTCCTTCTGTTGGAACTGAAGTAAGATTCCATTACACTTAATTAAGCAATTAATTACTTAATTTTTTAATGATTTTTCCCTTGTGCCATCATCCTTAGAACCTGAGAGAGGAGTTGGAGAGATGGCTCAGCAATTAAGAGCATCTGCTATTCTTGCAGAGGACCTGAGTTTGGTCCCCAGCACCTACATTGGGTGGCTCACAACCACCTATAACTCTAGCTTCAGGGGATCCAACACCCTCTTTTGGCCTCTGCAGCACCTGTACTCACGAGCACACACTGACAAGAAGATGCACAGACATGCACATAACTTGAAAACAAAATAAATCTAAAAATATCAAAAACAAAACCTCAAGAGGTTCATTGTCTATAGCAGTGGTTCTCAATCTTCCTAATGCTGCGACCCTTTAATACAGTTTCTCATGCTGTGGTGACCCCCAACCATAAAATTATTTCATTGCTACTTCTTAACTGTAAGTTTGCTATTGTTATGAGTAGTAATGTAAATACCTGTGGTTTCCAATGGCCTTAGGTGATTCCTGCAAAAGGGTCATTCAACCTCCTGAGGGGGTCATGACCCACAGGTTGAGAACCACTGGTCTATAGGCTTTCTGTGGTTTCGGTTTTCTTTCTCCTCTTGGTTGCCTTGTAGGAAGGGAAAAACAATATCTAGACATAAGACGTTGATATCCAGAGTGACCCAAGTGCTGGAAGTTCCCATGGACATACGATGATAACTCATAGCTGTTTCATCTGTGTGGTTGTTCCCGCTCAACCCCACTGTCCACAGGGTTGAGATTTGTCACTTGTCTACAGGGACTAAGGATTTTCTCCCTCTGCTCAGAGCTAGAGGACAAATATTTATTCCAGAGAAGTAAACAAGACCAGAAACTTGCCACCATACAGCCACGCTATGAGCAAGGTACTTAGAACTGAGTGGAATTTTGGCTAGCTAAGAGGAAAAGGAGACATGGAACTGAGCTCCATGGGTGGTGGGGTGGGTAGTGAGAGTGGGGGATGGGTGGTGCTCTGCAGAGAACTCCCAAGGAATAGAAAAGGTAGATGAGCGCTACTTAAAAAAGGAGAAGAAGAAGAAGAAGAAGAAGAAGAAGAAGAAGAAGAAGAAGAAGAAGAAGAAGAAGAAGAAGAAGAAGCAGCAGCAGCAGCAGCCAAGGTGGTGGTGGCACACATCTTTAATCCCAGCACTTGGGAGGCAGAGCCAGGTGGATCTCTGTGAGTTCGAGGCCATCCTGATCTACAGAGCGAGATCCAGGACAGGCACCAAAGCTACACAGAGAAATCCTGTCTCGGGGAAAAATAAATAAATAAAAAATAAAAAAGAAGCTGGGTGGTAGTGGCATGGCTTTAATTCCAGCACTCAGGTGGCAGAGGCAGGCAGATATCTGTGAGTTCAAGGTCAGCCTGGTCTACAGAGTGAGTGCCAGGACAGCTGGGGCTATACAAAGAAATCCTGTCTTGAAACTGTACTCCCACCACCAAAAAAAAAAAAGACTTATTTATTTTATTTCATGTATATGAGTGTTTTTGCTCACATGTCCATGCATGGGGTGCATGCCTGGTGCCCACAGAGGTCAGCTCCGTTGCAACTGGAGTTACAGACAGTTGTGAGCTACCATGTGGATGATGGGAACCAAACCTGGGCCCCCTACAATAGCAGCAAGTGCTTCTAACCACTGAGCTATCACTCCAGCCCCGGTGCAGCTTTGTGTGAAGTTACAAATGACCTGACCCTAACATCGTTAGGATGTGGTTGAGACACATTCTGCTCAGTCATATCGAGCGTATCTGATGTTACTAGGCACCTGAATGTGGATTCTAAGAAAGAGTTCCTTGGTGGAGAGCTGTGAGGGGCTCAGAACTGTGGGTCTACATTGAACAGCATTTTGCTATCAGACATTTGCTGATAGCAAGAGTGATCAATAAATATGAATCTGGGACTAGTGTTCAAGAGTAGGGAAATATAGACATGGAGAGATTGAGAAGCAGTAGTAGAAATACAAGAACAGTGCATGGATACTTGGAGAGTCACAAACAGGAAGAGGGAAGTGGGAATGAGAGGCAGAACAGAAAGGACAAAAGACATATAAATAAAAGGTACCAGTTGCTGACAGCTTACTTGGATTAGTGTCTGATTTTGACTGCTGTGGATTCAGCATTTGAGTTGCTACCCAAGATTGGTGTCACTTGGGTGCACAATTTGAAGGTGAGGACACTGAACTCTGGAGGGACCACATATGTAGTTTTTATGAATGAGGCATCCAGAACCCAGAGACTGCACATTCTTTTTTTTTTTTGGAGCTGAGGATCGAACCCAGGGCCTTGCGCTTGCTAGGCAAGTGCTCTATCACTGAGCTAAATCCCCAACCCCGAGCCTGCATTCTTAACCCTTTGTGGCTACCCAGAGGGTTACTGGAAAAGGCAGAAACAGGCAACAAAAGCAGGGGACACGTGGAAAGAAAGATCCTGGAACCAAAGAACAGCAAGAGCTGAGGTGGTTGGGAATGACACTGAGTACTCATGAAAAGGCCAGCGGGCTGTGCCTTCTGGCATCTTATAGCCATGGACATGAAGACAAGTCACCACCAGGGGCTAGAGTGGCCCAGGGAGGACTCTACTCAGCCAGGGGTGAGCCTTGCACCCTACTCTCATGACTTGAGTCTGACCTCAAGAATCAGGGGGAACTTGTCATCTCCAGATGAGCTCTGAATTGATGCTTCAAGGGGCCTTTGCATCATAAAGACAGAAGAGAACTCCTACTTCACTTCTGAAATAAACATCTATTTTTTGCTTTGTAGGAGCTGGTGACGGCTGTTCTCAAGGAAGTCTGACCCGGACACCCTCAGATCCCTCCTCATCTGATGGTCTGTTCTTGTTGACTCTGCCTGCTGAGGTCTTGTCTCATTTCATCATGTGCTTTGCACCATCTGCTTCTGTTATTGACTGTCCAGAGTGCACCTGTCATTTCTCCAAGTTCAGGGTTTAAACACCAGAGTCTTTGTACTCTGGATTGCTTGGGAGGGTTTCTGTATCTGTCTGTTTAATTCATTAATGCACTTAACTAAAAACTGCAGGTTATTTTATTTATTTATTCATGTTTATATGTATTGGTGTTTTGCTTGCATATACGTTTGTGCATCATGTGCACGCAGAATCCTTAAGGCCAGAAGGTAGCTTCAAATCTCTGTAATTGGAGTTACAGGTGGTTGTTAGCTACTATGTGGGTGCTCAGAACTGAACCCAGGTCTTCTGGAAGAGCAGTCAATGCTCTTAACTCCTGGGTCATCTCTCTACCACCACATTTCAGGTTCTTATTCATAATGTCACAGTGTCATGTTAATAAAAGTACATTGTTGTCTAGGGGCCATCCAATCTGGAAGTAGAAAAAGACTGTCAGAGTCTGCATGGGACGCGAGGTCAAAGCACACGAATACAGACCATTCAGTTTTCCATCTGCATGAGTCTCATCGAACCAACTGTGAACGTGCCCAAGCAGGTGAGGCTGGGACATCTGGTATTTGCATGAGTGATGGGTGGCAGGTGTCTGCCACATATCCAAGAGCAGTGGAGGTGTCTTTGCTGTTCCATATGATCAGTGCTTAAAGACAAAGCTCCAATCACAGCAGAATGGACCAATGTCCGCAGCAAGGGGACGATGACATAATGTAAATGAGTAAATGTCATATCTGATAGTTTCTCTGGAGAGGACAATCATAGAAATAGAGGCTAGGATACAGCAGTGAAGGAGAAACAGACAGTGATGAATAACCTGGAAAGTCCCACTGGAGGGGAAGGAGAGACAGAAATGGGGATGACTCTAGAAGCTGATGAAGCCAGAATACACCATCACCTCCTTGTGGGAGAAGCCACAGTGCCTGTAGATGGAACCCCAGAGGAAGCTGGGAAAACAGAAAGAGTGCCAAGACAGGGAGGTGAGCAGGGCTTACTGGAGGAGAGTGAGGGTTCTTGGAGGGCAGAATTTTCTCCTGAGCTGCAGCTCACTGTATCTTCAAACACCCGAACTCAGGATGGTCACATTTTCCCAGCCATGGCTCCTGGGACCCCTCTCTTTTTCTGCCTCTTTAGTTCCCAGTAAACCTAATGCTCCCCAACTCTAAAAGGAGGGAAAGTTAGACAAACCCCCTTCCTACATCTACATGAGGGACACGGCTTGGGTTGGGTTATCACTTTTAAAAAATGCTTCGTTATTTTTATTATTGTCTGTGTGGACGAAAATGTGTGTGGGTACATGTTAGTGTAGCACGTGTGTGTGGAGGTCAGGTGACAATTTGCAGAGATCAGTTCTCTTTTCCAGTGGGTTCCAGGGATTTGACTCAGCTCACAAGCAGGCTTGTGCAGCAAGCGATTTACTCCCTGGGCAATCATACAAGCCCAGATCTCACATTCTAGATGACTTGTGTATTAGACCATTATGTGGAGGCAGGAGATACTTGTTTTCCCCTCACTCACCCCTTGCCTGTTTCACACACCTGAGTCAGCTTCTAGCCGCATCCTAAGATATGAGGGAGGCAAGTTAGTTGAGGCCTGGGAGATGCTAGAAGCCCTTAAATCTGGTCCCTTGTGGGCTCTTGCTTGCTGTTGTCTGCTTGCTGCTCTCATCCTGCCTGGAGGGAAGGGACAAAGGGACCCACGTAGAGGATGAGGATAGAAAACATAGATGAACCATCAAGTAGTGAGTTACAGAGGTGAGTCCGGCCTTGCTTTTCCAGCTTGGCAGGCATTGGTATGGAGGTTCTCTTTATCCTGGGTGATTGAAGTCACCACTGAAGCATGAAAGTGGATGATCCTCAGACTCACAAGTAAGAAAGATCACAGTAGAAGAGGGGAGGGGTGGGACTCTGTATAGTGGTATTCTATTTGTACTGAAATGTGATTTTGTTTGTATGTTAATAAATAAAGTTGCCTAGGGGTCAGAGCTATTAGCAAGCCATAGCGAAAGCCAGGGCGGTGGTGGTCCACGCCTTTAATCCCAGCACTTGGTAAGCAGAACTAGGTAGATCTCTGTGTGTTCAAGGATACAGCCAACATTGGAGACACACACCCTTAATCTCAATACCAACCATAGAAAACCTGGAGGTCTATACAGAGAGGCAGTAATGAGGCAGTCACGTAGTTGGGTTTACAACCAATGAGAAGGCAGAACAGACTCTTATTTAAAAACGAACGCACATGAAGTAGTTCTTTTTCGGAGAGGTCTCCTGGTGGGAGAAGCTAGCTGGCGGAAAAGCGGGTAAGACTCTTAGCTCTGACCTCTTTGGGCTTTCATCCTTACATTGGCTTTGTGTTTATTATTTAATAAGGCGGTTGGTTACATCTACAACTCTGTGTGTGTGACACAACAGGAAAAGCCCAGCCTTTCCCCAGTGTGTGTGTGTGTGTGTGTGTGTGTGTGTGTGTGTGTGTGTGTGTGTTTCCTGATTACCTCTGTTTCTTGAATACAGGATGTTTTTATGTGTGGTGCTGAAACTACTTGGGGTGGGGAAGCTGGAGCCGTAACTTTGACCGACAGCAACCAGCACCACCCTGCAGTGAGCCTAAACAGCCACGATAGCCCAGCCTATGAGTAGGATTCAGGGCCAGGCATCATCACTGCCACCCCTGTACCTGGCAGGGCCGTCATCCTGGCAGCTGGTCTGCTCCAGCCTCTGTGGCTGCTGGGGCAACCCTTTTGTCATAACAACCATTAACTTCCGGATTCTGCCACTCCAGCTGCCACTCTGGATGCCCTGCTTCAGCCCAGATTGAGTAGCAGCTGCTGTAGCCACTTGAGCCGCTGCCTTCACAACCTCTCAGCTTAGACAACTTATTCAGTTGCCAAGGCAACCCCTGCAACCAGCTGCTGGCATGGCCCTGTGGCGTGAGTACAGGTGGTCAGCCTCCTTTCTGACTTGAGGTGGATTTTTCTATAGCCTCTTTCGGGGAGCACAGACCTGCCTTCTCAGCTCAGGAATCTCAAGTGTGGTGCATCAAACTGAGCACAGCCTCTTCTTCACAAACCTCCCTCCCTTCAACTCCTCTTCCTTCTTTGCTGAAGATCCTCTTTGCTAAGGTGGACACATGCCCAGGGCTTCAAGCAGGAGGCCCAGGAGTCCTTTTGAGTCCTTCTTTTCCTTCAGCATCCAGGACCCATCAGTTACCCTGCTCTGTGAACATGACCTGACCTGAATGTAACATAAGGTCTGTCACATAATAGCACTATTTCTGTACCCGGAACACTGGACATGCATTTTGGTGCCGTGATAATCCTGGTGTTTATGTGGAAAACTTCAGGGCCAGCAAGATGGCATACCAGGAAAAGGCACTGCCATCATGCCTGGTGACCTGGGTTCAATCCCTGAAACCCACATGGTGAAAATTGAGAACTGGCTCCCGAGGGTTGTCCTCTGACCTCCACATGCGCTCACACAAGCGCTCAAGCACGCAAGCAAGTAAGCATTCATGCAAACACACAAGCATGCACATAATACAAAATTAACAAAAGTTGAAAACAACAAAAACAGAACTACATTTATGCAGCTAGGTACCCAAACCCACAGATGTTCAGATCTTTAACGTAACCCACACATTCCTTATTTACTTCCATCATTTCTAGACTGCTGACTCTGTATAATACAAATATAATATGAATAGTTGCCTTGTTCAATTGTTTAGGGGACAGTGACAAGAAGTAAATGTGTTCATGCTCAGTACAGACGTAATACATTTTTCCAAGTGTTTCTGATTGTGGTTGGTTGAGTCTTTGGATACAGAACCTGAGTTTGGGACAGTCCTAATAATTAAGTTGAGAGCGTCAGGTCTTTTTTGTTTGTTTGTTTGTTTTCAAGACAGGGTTTCTCTGTGTAGTCCTGGCTGTCCTGGAACTTGCTCTGTAGACCAGGCTGGCCTCGAACTCAGAGATCCGCCTGCTTCTGCCTCCTGAGTGCTGGGATTAAATGCACCACCACACCAGGCAGGAGAACTTCAGGTCTTAATAGAGTTAAAAATTAAGTTAATTACGTTAGGAATACAAACTTTAGCTGAGATAGTTATCAGTTGGTAAATGATTGTAATAGGGAAAGGAGAAGACAGAAAAAGATGGCACCAGAAAGAACCTGAGGACTGAAGAAAGGTCTACAGTAGGGTCAGGTAGAGAACTAAGTGTGACGGTCCCTCCCTCCCTCCCTTCCTCCTCCCTCCCTCCCTCCCTCCCTCCCTCTTCCCGCCCCCACCAGGTCTTATATGTAGCCATGTTGACCTTGAACTCAGGATTGACCCTCCTGTCTCAACCTCCCGAGTGCCGTGATGACAGGTGTGAGTCACCACGCTCCGCTAAGGTGGTAAAGTTTAGCGCTCTGCTTGTGCTCCCGAGTTAAGTGTCGGGAGAGAGAACAGGATCCCATGAAGCCTTTTCAAGGGAGTGCATGAGAATTCTTCAAGTAATATTCTCTTCTTTTTCAGGGACAAACCTACACACACATGAAAACTGGACAGGACCTTGTTTTGTGAAACAAGAAAACCTACAGAAGCCTGGGACAGTGCAGAACCACGAAGATGAAGTCATCGGTAAGGATAACTTACGATGTCTGTGGTGATGGGTGACCCTTCTAAGCCACAGTGGAGGTGACTGGCTGACAGAGTCCAGCTCGGTAGCTCTGGGAGCCCCAGATAGATGCAGGGAGCCATGGGCTCTGGCACTCCTTTAACTAGGAAATTAGGCAGGAAATGGGGAATTTTTAAGAGATCTGGGAGGTAATAGTCACAAGGAATATGTTAGACAAGGAAGCCAGGAGTATGTGGGTAGTAAGGGTCGGGGAGCAGACAAAAGAGGCAGAAGCGGAAAGGAAAGCGCTGGAGATCCACAGAGTGAGAGAAGGCAGAGGGAGGAGCCAGCAGGGGCAGAGAAATGGGTAGAGATGGCAGGAAGCGGGACAGGAGAGTGAGGAGATGGAGATGACAGACAAGGCTTTGAGACAACCACAGCCAGGGGGGTGTCCCTCAGAGTCAACATCAAGTAAAACACTCTGGAGGGACCAGCTACGGCAGGGGCACTGCTACCTAAGCATTACCCAAGCTTCTGGATCTTCCTGCTGTCTGCATTCTGGGGTTCCAGTTGAGTCAGCTTTGAGGTCGTTCTCTGAGAGCCCCCAGGGGTTTTGTATTGCTGTGCAGTGATCAGCAGTGAGGGCTCAGAATGCAGCGAAGATGATGACGAGAAGGAACTCCTGGAAGTCTTCACCTTGACACCAGGAATCAGGAGGCAGATAGAAGAGGAGGGTGAGGATCATGTATCCCGGGCTCCAGAACTCAGAACTTCCCTCAGGAACTCATGCCTCCTGTTTCCTGACTCACCACCCTTGGGGGACATCGAAGAACCCAGCCGTCCATTCTCTGCACCTTACTTTTTCTGATGCTGTGAGGATGTGAAGAGTTTAACATGGTTCCAGACCTTAGTAAGCCTCAAGTCCTTAGCACAACTGACTCCATGATGGAAGTACCATTCAAACTGTAAAACTCAGCATGTGGACAGTACCACCTGCCAAAATGAAAACAAAGAACTACTCCATCAAAGTCCACAGTTCTGGAAAAGTCTCTAAATGTATTAACTTCACTTTTTGGCTTCTGTAGTTCTGCTTCTGGCCAACTGTTCTTGTTAACTGAAGTATGTCAACCTAGGACATGGTTTCTTGTGCTTAAAAGCTCACCTTGGGGCTACGCTGGGATCTGGAACACCTAGTGTAATCATTGGTTGGTTAACGAAGATTTTCATTGGCTTAAATACATGTCCAAGCAGTCTTGTCTGGTGGATACCCCATAACAGGCAATATTCTCTGACTTTGTTGATGTATTGATGGTACAGTCAAAAGAAAATTATGTACTTACAAGTTTTATTTTGATTTTTTCCTTTCACATAATCATGCCTATCTGAAGCATAATAAAATATATATTTGGCCTTTATCCCCATTCTTTGCATAGAGCTCTTGGAACGAACGTCCTGGGTGCTCATTAGCTGGCTATATTTGTGAGTATCTAAGAGGATGAGGCAGAAGGCTAGCTTGGACTACAAAGTGATGTTGCTGGGAGTCTCTGTCTGGATCAGGTGTTTTTCCAGGCATGCTGTTCAAAGAATTGAAGAAGCACAAACAAATAGTAAAGTAGAAAGGGATTTTATTCAGAAACAAAGTTTAAGTTCCCAAGACCTCCCTGGGCAACTGACATCCTGGCTGGCAAGTTGAGGCACAAATGGTGGGCAAGCCACCCTGCCACGCATGAGTGAACCAACCAATGAGAACAAGGTAAGTGGACCACAGGACAGTGTTCCTAGGAAAGTCCCTAACCTTTGAATCCTGATTGGTGGGGAAATACAACTGCAGCCTGGTGAAGGTGTTTGTGGTTTTTGTGCTTAAATATTTGCTGACATGAACATTTGGGGATGCAGTCAGCTCCCAAGTCTGTACTGCTGTCCCTGATGGGTCTTCTTTTGTGCTGCCCAGTAATAAAATCTTGCTTTGTGTGACCTCTTGTGTGTGTGCTTGGGTTGTTCCAGAGCTTCAGACCCACAACTATATATATATATGATAGTTTTGTTTTCCCTGGTTTTGAATGAGTGAGTTTATTAACTATATAGCAAACCAAAGTAAAAGAATAAATAGTAAGTGATAGACAGACAAACAGATTGGATAGATAGATAGATAGCAAAACATCGTCTGATTGGATGCTCAAACAGCCAGCTAACATAGACTGCAGAAGCCCCTTGAGACAGTCATTTGGAGTTCCACATAGACAGAGTCCAGGGCAGAGCAGGATTTCTTCAGGTAAGGCTTCCAAGCAAAAGAACAGAGAGCAGCAGTGTAGGATATAATGTTTCAGGAATAATTCGATAAATTATGGAAAAAACAAACTTGCTTATCCATCAATAGAGTCAGGGAATATTCAAGAAAACCTTTGCCTGATGGGCCCAAGTTTTGTTTTGAGACAAGGTCTTTCTAAATAGCCTTGGCTGTCCTGGAACTTTCTCTGTAAACCAGGCTGGTCTTGAACTCACAGAGATCCACCTGCCTCTGCCTCCTGACTGCTGGAATTAAAGGTGTGTACTACGTCCAGCTTTTACCTGAGGCTAACCTTTGGGGTTCCTTTTGAAGACAAAGTATATGTCCCCAGTTGGTTTATTGTTCTAGTCTCCCTTTTTTATATATTTTTATTTTAAATGCTTCCTAGAAAATAGGGTTTAATCTTGAACAGGTGAACTCAGTAACTTCGTAGAATTTAACAGAGTGTCCTTTTTTTTGGGGGGGGGTTTCAAGACAGGGTTTCTCTGGGTAGCTTTGGTGCCTTTCCTGGAACTCACTCTGTAGCCCAGGCTGGCCTCAAACTCACAGAGATCCTCCTGCCTCTGCCTCCAGAATGCTGTGATTAAAGGCCTGCACCAACACCACCCAGCCCAGAGTGTCCTTTTAAAACTGGCTAAAGTTTGGCTATCGGAATGGCAGTTGTTTTGATTATTCTTTCCTTTTGGGTATTTAAGATCATGTAGGTGGCCAAAGATAAATCTTCTTGTTTGTAAAGTCTGTTGAGACTCTTGTATGTGTTCTTCTTGGGGATTTAGAATTGACCCGTTGATGCCCTTAGCTTTCCTCTATCAGCCATGCCATCTGCAGGGCTAGGTCAGAGTCCCGATGACCATGTGCCCTCCTTTGGAAGCATAGGGAACATGTCTCTCTCCATTGATTCTCCTCCCTATGGAATGTACATGGATCAGAATCTAACTGTTAGAGACTCCATGGTCTGTCCGATCAAGAGGTCCGGAGACTTAGCAGGGTTCCCTGTCCATGAGGTACTGGCTGGCCTTGGAGTGTAAAGGTTAAAAATTGGCTTTCTTTCTGAGTCCCTTATCTTCACAGAAGCACAACCTTACCCGTTTCATGATTCTAAATCGTGTATAACATTTCGAGAAAGTTTAGACAAATAAACAAACAAAAACTCACAAAAACAAAACATGTCTTGGTTAGGGTTTCTATTGTGATTAACACCATGAGCAAAACTGACTTGGGGAGGAAAGGGTTCGTTTCAATGTTTAGCTTGGAGACTATCATTCAAGGAAGTCAGGGTGGGGACTCAAGGCAGGAACCTGGAAGCCGGAACTGTTGTAGATCCAGGCAGGGGAGCTGCTGACTGGCTTGCTTCCATGACTTGCTTAGCCTGCTTTCTTACAGCACCCAGGGCACTAGCCCCGGGGGTGGCTCCGCCCATAATAAGCTCGGATCTCCCACATTGTTCCTCAATCAAAAACAGGCCCTGCAGGCCATTCTGGTGCTGGCACACTCTCTGTTGATGACCTCTCTTTCCACATAACTCTGGTTTATGTCAAGCTGACATAAAACTAGCCATCACAAAGCAGTTTTTAACTAAGTCCTAATTTTGCTATGACTCACTTTCCAAAGTGATTAAAAGTCTAACAAAGTTGGAAAAACACAAGTAACCATCTTGATTAGACACACATTTTTGTTGTTTAAGCCGGTTATTCCAAATGTTGCTATAAGCAGATCAATATCTTCAGGGATTTTAATAACCTTCAAAACAAGAATTGAATCCAAAATACATACATGACACAGTGTAGCAAACCGAGATTTTGTGCCTGTACATGTTGTTGCAAATCTCAGACAAATCTGCTTAGCACTTGGATTTTTATCTTCTTTTCCCTGTGATCTCACAGTTTGGGAGTTACAGAAAGTTTTACATTCACCATGAGTCTGTCCGCGTATCAATGACTTTGAACAGGGAACACTCTTTGTAAAGAAAAAGCAGAGGAGAAAAAGGTTAGCATCCAGGCCCTTACACACCTTAATAACGTGCATTTGCACACCTTAACACATCTTCTTAGACCCTAAAACGTTTTTGTAGATCCTCAAGCTTTCATATCTTCACATAAACTCTACACCTTAAAACACCTTGTTTCTATCTCATTCTTCAGGAGATACAGGTGGTTGATTACTGAGGGCAGTCATTGTAGAGGGAGGTCCTTTAAATAAAGGAAGAGTAAAAAGTTACATTGAAATCTGTTCTGTGAGTTTATCTCTTGTCTGAGTGTGGTAACAAGGTTGGTTGTGTCTAGACTTGGTAGTAGCTCTAGGAGAGAGAGAGGCCTGTGGCCCGAATTTTACATACAAAGAGAACTGAGAAGGCCTCTGAAGCCTTAGTTGCTGCTGTTAAACTGACTAGCCTAGTCATCAACATCATCAGAACTCTGAGATGGATGAATTTTACCTGAGTAAGCAGAAGTGCAGACCAAGCAGCTTCTGAATCTGTTAAAAATGTCAGAGACTTACTGGCTACTGAGCTGGTATTTTACAGGTCCACTCTTTCTTCAAGAAGTGTGCCAAGGCTAACCAGCAGGGGGCCCTCCAGATACTCCAGTCCCTGCACCAGCTCAGAGGACACCAACTGGGTGAGTACTAGCAGGTTGACTTCACCCACATGCCCACTTACAAAACGCTCCGCTATCTCTTATCTCTTATTGACACCTTTATAGGATGGATAGAGGCACTCCCCATCTCCAGGGAAATAGCAGATGTGATGACTCCTGGAACTCATCATCCCCAAATTTGGCATGCCATCCCCCTAAGCTCCAGGGACATCAATGCTGGTACCACCTCTCCAGGCTCAAGCGGGCACCTTTCCAGGATGGATGGTCTGTCCAGCAACTGGGACCCTCTACCCTCTGGTTTTCCAGATTGTCCCGATGAAGGGCCTGTCTGCTCTTCTGCCTTGCTCATCCATCTTTGTCAGTACAGCCAGGGCACGTCTCTCACTGGCAATCTCCACTCTCCCCATGGCTAGTCCCATTCATAGAGCCAGTGAGAACAACCTATTTTTTCTCCTAGCAACTTGCCTTCTCTGTTTCCTCAAGAAACAGATCCCCAAGGCCTCCAGGATGGCAGTTAACAGAATGCTTCTTCACCCACACCTCTCTCCGAGCATGAGCCCACTGACTCCCGGCTCCCCGTCCCCACAGCATCCCATGCCAACAGAAAGTAGCCAGACTTGAACTAGCACCCATCTATCCAAGAAGGTTGGGATATTCCACTGGAAGCTCCACCTCCACCTTCCTTCTCTCTGGCCAAACACTGACCTTCAGAAAGCCTGATAAACCGTAGCTCCTCCCCTAGAGCCGCTCAAGACCATGCCTACAGGGTATTTCAGCTCTGGTCCATAGACCTGCCATGTGCAGGGTGGGGTAGGGGGTAGAGGGGAGTGGGGGAGTGGGGGAGTGGGAGGAGTGTGGGAGTGGGGGGTGGAGGTGTGTGTGGGTGGTGGGGTGGGTGGGTGAGTTGCGGGGTGGGTGTGTGTGTGCCCGCGCGCGCACGGGGCGGGGGGGGGGGCACCTCACTTCTTGAGGGACTTGAGAGTCACTGCAGAGTCCTTTGCTCATTAAATCTGGACTTTTAATTCCGCTTAATCTGGCTTATTGCTTCAGCAGAGAAACCTACTACCAGGGATACAAAAATACTCATCAAGCTACAGTGTCACATCTTGGCTGCTGCTGCTGATGTGTCCTGCTAGGTCCCTGAGAGCAGGCCAGTGTAAATGCCTGAATGTTAACACTGAAAGTCCCTGGAGTGCTTATCTCCTGACATGCTCACCCTGCAAACTGCAGTTTCAGACACAGAAGATGTTTTTCCTTTATTCTAGCAGTCTGAGCAGAGGCCAGGTGTCTGTGGGGTGAATCATCATTCCACCCATTGTCTGGTCCTCCTCCCTCTTTCATTTCTTATGAGAGCCACTACTTTCAAATAGAAATAGCATCTTGTAGAGATTGTTGACCCACCCTATTATGTTCTGCACAGTCCTGAGAATCGACAATGACAGCCATACTTTCAGTTTTGAATGGGTGAGTTTATTAAGTATGTAACAAGCCAAAGTACAAGAGTAAATATAAAAACAAGAAAATATCATTAACCATGTGCTTGAAATATCCAGGGGGAATTGACTGGGGGAGTCTTCGGGCGGGGAGGGGGGATGGCAGAGCTTCCAGTGGAGTTCAGGGCAGAGCAGAATTAGCCTTTGGTGAGACTTCCAGGTTGAAGAATAAATAGCAACAAAGAGATAACATCATCAAATTGGATGCTCACAACAGCCAGTGGAAACTGTCTATGGAAGCCGAGCAGTCAGCCACAGTTCCTGATTGAATTTTCTCTCCATGGCTGAGCTCCCAGGGCTGAACTTCTGACTACTCATTCTCATTTTATATCATAGGAAAAACAGTTGTTATGTCTGTTGGAATGGTTCACCTTCTAGCTGTTCCCAAGCATAGTGTTTTCACTCTTGGCCTGTTTTTTTAGTTTCTCTGCTCAGTCACTGGGTTAGAGGGGCCAGGCTATCCTTAGAAAAGATGCTCTGGAGGACATTTGGAGATAAACATACTTGGGTTTAAAATGAGGAAAGGGCACAATCTTGCTTCCAGAGTCATTTTCTCAGTGGGCTCCCTCAGCACCTGACAGTTCACCATTATGGTGCACATTGCAAGCGTTAAGTTTTATTTAGGAAGATAATTGAACAGGAAGGGCAATATAGAAAGTCAGAAGCTGAAGTGTGGCAGGGTGTTTACACAGAAGGGCGGAGTGGACGGTGGGCTCTCTGAGCATTGTGCTGTTGATGGCTGGAGGGATGGATAGTGGAGAGAACAGAAAGAAAGGCCTATGTTAACAAAACAGTGTGCTTACACGGCTGAGGTTGTTTGCTTGTATCATTGATTGAAAAAATTATTTTGAAATTCTTCTCAAATAGGCTTCCTACTGTGACTCCAAGGTTGTTGAACTTGCTGTTCTGAAAGAGAGGTAGGAAATCAATGAAAGGCATCGCTTGGTAAGCTTGGCCAGCCAGTCCCCGGATAACCCAGAACCTTGTTTAGACTGTTCCAGTTAAGAGGAGGTTGAGGTGGTGGTGGGTGGCTTCCAGATGGCTCAGTGGGTAAAGGCACCTGCTGCTAGGCAGACTGAGTCCAGTCCCTGGGACCCACATGGTGGAAAGAGAACTGACTCCAGCAAGTTGTCCCCTGACCTCCATCCATGCGCCTGCACCATGACCAGCACTGATCCACAAAGGAAATCAATAAAGTGTAACCATTTTTTTTTTAAAGAAAGAGGTCATAGTCCATGATAGTTTGGTTATGTCTTTTTCTTGGAAAGACAGAAATAAAACTAGTATTGCAGGCTGAATATCCCTTGCTCTCGATGCCTGAGATCAGCAGTGGTTTGGGTTTTAGATACAGGACATTTGCCTGTACATAATGAGATACCACAGGACTGGGACTGAAGTTGAAATCCAAAAACTCACTTGGTTTGCATAAATATTTCACAGATAGCTCAAATGCAGTTTTATACAGTATATTTCATATATTTTGCGTGAAGCAAAGTTTTCGTGGTATGAGATTTTCCACTCCTACTGTGTTGGTGCTAGGTGAGGTATGACAGCATACAAATGCTTAGAGAAATTAACGGGGTAATCCTTTTCCCTGCACATTTAAGCCCTTGGAAACTTATTAGGGTACAGAAGGAGTTATGAAATTTGGAGAAGAGGCAGATGCTCAATGCAGCAACTTAAAACCCTGAAATGCTAGCAGGGCAGTGGGGCACACCCTTTTGTCCCAAGCCTGGGGAAGTGGAGGCGGGGGAATCTCTGTGAGTTCAAGACTGTTCGAGTCTACATAGCATGGCCTTCCAAATGTGTCCTTTCAGCAAGCCACTTGTCCCTACCTAGTTAAAAATCAACTAAAAGGGGCTCAAACTAGCCACAAAAGCTGAACTGACAGAATGTTACTCATGTTAGGCTGAACACTAACAAGGAGTAGGAGGTAAACTCAACGACAGTGAATTCAGTTAGCTGTATCTTATCTCACACACTCACCCTGGATTTGGGCACAGAGAACAGTCTTGACTATAGAGCTAAAATAAAAAGTAACGGAGTGACATTAATTGTTCTTTCTCGGTTGGTCAGAGACGATGGAGTAGAGTTTCTATACCCCAAACTCATGTCACCCTGGACAAAATGAAGTCTTCATGCCTCAGCGGACAAAGACTCAACGTGACAATTTCATTAGTACCTCCTTCCCCACTTCTCAGTTGCCTACCTTGACCTCTGTCTGGTATTCCAGACTCAGGCTGTACTTTCTTTTCACTAAAGTTTGCTTGGACTTCCTTCTGGTCTCCCCTCAGATCTTTAGGAAAGTGTTTTAAAGACATGTCCCCAATCTTAGGTCACCTCATCCAATGACTGGGGGGATTTTCTAATTCTGTGGCACTTTTTAAAAGATCTATTGTAGCTTGAGTTTTCCTGCCTGGCCCACGGTCAGGATAAATCTCTTTCACCTGCCAGTCCCACAGCCGCTCAGACCCAACCAAGTAAACACAGAGACTTATATTGCTTTCAAACTGTATGGCTGTGGCAGGCTTCTTGCTAACTGTTCTTATATCTTAAATTAATCTATTTCTATAAATCTATATCTTGCCACATGGCTCGTGGCTTACCGGCATCTTTACATGCTGCTTGTCCTGGCGGTGGCTGGCAGTGTCTGGCAGCATCTCCTTCCACCTTCCTGCTCTTTTTATTCTCTCTGTTAGTCCCGCCTATACTTCCTGCCTAGCCACTGGCCAATCAGTGTTTTATTAGCAACACATTTGACATACAGAACATCCCACAGCAATCTATTGTTATTTATTATAATTATTATTAAAGTATTATTAATATTGTTACCCATCAGATGGAAGGTCAGAGCATCACTTAGCACTTCTCAGATGGGAATCAACAGAGACTCATGACTGGACAAGGTGTAGAGACTAACTTTGGAGCACTCAGCTCTAAATGGGATATCTTTATCAAACCCCTCCTCTCAGGGCTCAGGGGTCTATGTGGAAGAGGAAGTACAAAGACTGTAAGACCCCAAGGTGGAAACAGCATCTTCCAGACACAAGAGAGCTCACACACAAATGAACGGTTCAAACCAGACACCCCAGCACAGAGAAGAAGTAAACACAAAGTCACACCCCTACTCAAAAAGCTATTTGCAATTGGTACCTGCTGGGAAAGTGGATATCAGTTTTCTCCAATGGAGTGTCACTGGGTAAATCAACCTTTCCAGGACAGGCCCCATGCCTGGGAGTAGTTGGTCAACATAAAACAGACCCTGTGGGTTTTTGTTCTTGTGTGTGTGTGTGTGTGTGTGTGTGTGTGTGTGTGTGTGTGTATGTGTGTGTGTGTGTGCACTTTTTGTATTGTTTTGCTATCTTTTGTCTTGGTTTGTTTATCTGATTTTTAGTTTGTTTTGATTTTTATTTTTTTGCTTTTTCCTTTTTTTTTGAGAGGGAGAGAATCTGAAGTCAAGTGGATTGGGAGGTGGGGATGATCTGGGAAGAGTTGGGGGAAGGGAAAGAATATGGTGAAAAATGTATGAAAACAAAATTTTAAAATAGAAAATTAATTAATTAAAATATACTTACTATTATTGTTGTTACTAATGTTTGTTTGTTTGAGACAGGGTCTCATTGTGTAGCCCTGACTAGTTTAGAACTTGCTTCTTCTTCTTTTTTTTTTAAACTAGAACTTGCTTTGTAGACCAGGCTGGCCTTAAATTCACAGAGATCTGCCTGCCTCTGCCTTTGGCGTTTTTATTATTTTTAAGTATGTGTACTTATGTGTGGTGTGTACATGTGAGCGCAGGTACCTGAGGAGTTAAGAAGAGGGTGATGAAATTCGTGGTGAGCTCCCTGATGTGGGTGCTGGGAACCATACTCTGTTCCTTTCTGAGAGCAGTCAGTGCTCTTAACTACCGAGCCATCTCTCCAGCCCTGGGGCAGGCATTTTTTGCCCCAGCACTAGGACATTTAGATACTAAGAAATTTGAGGTTTTGCAATGTGAGAAGTCTGATTTTCTCTCTTTATAGATGAAAAATGCTGGCTGTCTTTAAAATACACTTCTGTTCCCTGCAACACCGAGCAGCTCTGTAGCCTGTTTCTCTCCATGGGTGAAAGTCGACTGTTCAGCAGTGAGCTTTTGGAGGTCCTGTGTGAGTCACAGTTAATTTCCCCTCCTGCAGCATGGGGCCTTCCAAATCCCTGCTCAAATTTGACATGTAGAGGCTTGCCCCATGGTGAGGGCAGTCAGAGCATCAACCTGACGCCAGAAAGTGAGAAAAAGTGACTCAATCCAGAGAGAAACAGAAAGCAGAGGCTCTTACTTTATAGATTATGCTGTGGTTCTGAAAGATGCGGCGCATGTCCTCCACAAAACATTGTACCGAAGGGTATGTCTTCTTATTCAGCCTGTACTTGATTTTGCCTAGCCACATGTGCTCCCGGAGCTCTGGAAAGTTCTCTCTCTTCTGTTGAGGAAAACACCGAAGGGAGGGCTGTCAGCATAGTCCTGAGTCGGCCTCCCTTCCACACACTCCCATGGTTATGGATTCTGAACGTGCATCTCTACTGCCTCTAACTCACAGGGTGAAGTCCTAACCCCTGGTACTACACTGGAACTAAGAAGTAAAGCCTTTGCCATTAGGTTATGAAGGTGCAGCCCCTGGGAAGCTCTTTCCATCTCTTTTCACCATATGAGAGAGCAGGCAGAAGTGAGCCACCTGCATCCCTGAAGGTTTTTAGCCAGTTGTGTTGGCGCACACTTTTATCCCAGCATTTGGGAGGCAGAGGCAAGTGAATCTCTGGGAGTTTGAGGCCAGTCTGGTTACATAGTGAGTTCCAGGCCAGACAGAGATACACAGTGAGACTCTGTCTCAAACAAAGAAGTCAAAAACCCTCACCACAATCCAATTTTTTTCTGCACCTTGGCCTCAGACTGCCAGTCTCCAGAACCATAAGAAACACATTTATATTGTATATACTGCCTCAGTCTATGGTAATTTGCTATGCATGGCTACCTGCACAGAGATACCCATCAACAGGCAAAGAGAAAGACAACTTGTCTGGGAATAAGATCACAAGATTTCAGTTTGTTGTTGTTACTCACTTTCTTTGGTTTGGGGATAAAAAAGCAACTTTTTGAATGGCAGTAGATTCTCAAGAGAAGCAGCTCACATTTCTGCAAAAGATGAAAGACAATTCTAAACGGAAGGTAACTTAGAGAGAAAAGCCCTGTTTAAATTCCAAGGTGCAACAAATGACTCACAGACCTTTACCTCCTTGAGACAAATATGAAATGCAGCTACTCTCTAGAGTATGAATTTTACCATTGGGTCACATGATCAAAAGCACATCACAATTTACCTTGGGGTTCTGTTCCTCACCACCTGTGAGACTGTTCCTTCTGCCAACCAAAAAGAGGGGCTTCAACTTCACTCTGACTCACCAGCTGCTCCTCAGGCAACATCTTCCTCTTCAGGACCTCCGATTCCTTATAACATGCTTGATTTCCTTGGCACCTTAACTGATCCTCTATCTTGCAGGAGACACAACTCCATGGGCCACTGAGAGGTCAAGCATAAAGTGAGCAAGGGCAGAGTCTGTGAACCAGCCTCCATTCCTGTGGCTGATAAAGACCTATGTTCAAAAATGGCAAGTGGTTTCTACCTTGCATTCAACTTCACTCTTGGAGGGACACTGTACTGGAGCTCCATGTTTGATATGCAAAGATAACCCCTTCTATCAATAGTGAGTATGTTGAATGAGGTGGTACCCAAGGAAGTGATGAATTTCTATTGATCTCAAAACTAGAAATTTCCATCTGAGTACTGGAAGCTTGACAACAAGCCATGTTTGGTCATAACAGTGAATTTGGTGCCTTAAGCACAGAAGTCTTGAACCTTGATGAGCCAATTAGATGAGAGTTACAATCAGGAGATCAAAAAGCAGCTCTTGCTTCTCAGTCTTGCTGAATAAGCATAGCAAAAGCTACAGGTGTCCTTTCATTTGACATTGCTGGGTCTTCAGCTAGAATCTGTGTTATGGAAACTTATTGGAAAGGAAATTTACTGATGGTGTCAATATTTTCCATTTTACCCCACATGCTGGCTAATTTTATATCAACTTGAGTCCATGGAAGAGGAAACCTCATTTGGAGAAAATGCCCCGACCAGATTGGCCTTGTGGAAAAGCCTATGGTGCATTTTCTTGGTTGATGATCGATGTGGGAGTGTCACCCTGGGCAGGTGGTCCTGGATGCTATAAGAAAACAGGCTGAACAAGCCATGAGAAGCAAGCCAGTAAGTAGCACAACTCCATGCCTCTGCATCTGTCCCTGCCTCCAGGTTCCTGCCTTGACTTCTCTGGATGGTGGATTACAAACTGTTAGATAAAAAAGTCTTTCTTTCCAAAATTGTTCTTGGTTGACTAAGACATCCTAAGCTTCATTCATTTTAATGACCCTTCTTAACAATACTGGTTCTCCTTGTCCATTCAGTTTTTTCAAGGCACCCATTACAAAATGCTCCTGGTGGGGTGTTAGGAGCTGCATGTGGGCAGAGTGAAAGAGCTGATTCATTTTGTGCCTTGGTAGCTTGTCTAACTAGTCAGAAGAAAATCCTCTGAGATGGTGTCCTGGGAGCAGTGGGTGGTCTTCTGACTCCTCCTGTCACCAGAGGGCAGTGCTCTCTTAGAGGATTTCAGGGAGAGATCAGTCCCTGGGGCACAGTAGTTCCATCCACACCATTTACAGAACTCATCCACTCCCTTCTTAGCCTGTTGGAATCTCTGCATACTATCTGCACACTACTACGTACATACTATCTCTGCCCAGAGACACAGATAAAGCAAAGGAGTGCTTTGGTGGGGTTGCTGACAGACAGAACTTACAGTTCTCATGCAGGGCTCTGCAACCCAGAATCAACTAGTTTGGTAGAATGCTGAGGTGGATTTCTAAAGGCTTGACACAGCCCAGCTTTAGCAACTTTGTAATTCGGTAGCAGGGAAGAGGAATACATGGTTAAAACCAACAACCAGGACATGGTGCTATTACCCCAGTGGACCACATAGGTGAGATGGAGTGACACCTCTCTCAGTTAACCACTTTCAAGGCCTTTATTTCCATTAATCTTCTGCTATGAGTGCTGAGAAACAGCTCTGGATACTTTGGGCTTTGACACTAATGTTCTTGTTCCCATTGTCTCCAACTGGAGACAGCAACCCAGCAGGGTGTGTGTGTGTGTGTGTGTGTGTGTGTGTGTGTGTGTGTGGTGTAGGGAGGAAGTGTGCCCTGAGGAGGAAGGGCCAGGGGGCAGGACTGTCTTACTAACCTCTCGTCTTCCACAGGCGGGATGTGGCATTTCTTATGATAGAATTTTCCACAAATAGCACAATGGTACAATCTCCATCCTCGGCGGCACACTGCACACAGTTTTGAATTTTTCAGCTACGAGAAGAAATGTTGCAGACATCATCAAGAGCAGTCTGAGCCCAGAATGCTAGAACATGTCGCCTTTGCCTAAACCAAGGTGACCCAGAAATCTCTTTACTCTGAATTATATTTCAAATATTTATTTTATGTGTGTGTTCCTGAGTGTATATACATGCACCACATGTATGCAGGGGCCTGCAGAGGCCAGAAGTGGGAATCATACCCCTGACCTTGAATTTGCAGGCGGTTGTAAGCTGCCATGTGGGTGCTGGGAATCAAACCTGGGTCCTCTGGGAGAGCAGTGCAGTACTCTTAACTACTTATGTGTCTCTCCAGCCCCTCTCCTCAAAATACTAAGGACTATTATTGAACAGAGATTTTAGAAGAAGACATTCTGGTTGTTCAGGGAATTGCTGGGATATGTCAGAGTAGAAAGGTTTACATTGTGAAAACAGCAACTGTGACATGTAAATAAGTGAACTAAAGATAACCTGACAAATTTATTACCCAGGTAAGTCTAACTCCAATATAATGTCTTATTTGGCTTAATTAATTAATTATTAGTTAATTTCATCATTATAATTTTTTTGAGAGGGGGGCTCATATAGCCAGGGCTAGCTTGGGTTCTGATTCTCCTGACTCAGTTTCCAAGGTGACATTTCTAATATTCAAGGAATGTGTCAGGGGAGCCTCCTAGGGTTGAAGAGCTGGTTCTACTGTTAGAATGTGGGGTTACTTGGGTTCTGTCCTGTACCCTCCACTCATTGCGTTTGCCTCAATATCCACAGCTCCTCCCACAGCCACTCCTCCTCGAGTCTTTCCGGTCTGCACTCTGGTCTTGTTTTGAGCCTCCAGCATTCACTCTCTGCTTCTCTAAGGAGGTCTTTATTGTTCTGTGATGATGCCCATGTTCCTCCTTTACAATGATCCTTTAACCTCCATCAGGTGAAGCCGGGGTGTGAACCCTGACTCATCTCTGCCCCTCCCTGTCTCAGATACCCAGCTCTACACCAGTCATGCTCACCCTAAGTTTTAAGTCTCACCTCATGCTTGTGCTTGTGTAGGACCTGATTCTATTGGGGTGCAGAATTCCTTACTCATGACATCACGAGCAAAGGAAAACCTCTAACAAGTCAGGGCTGAAGTGAATAAAATAATTTGTGGTTTTTCTCTTCACCCAGACATTTACTATGACACAAGAACTACACACATTGTTCAAACTCTAGGCTGCAAACATGAAGCTGGTCCATGGGATCTCTTTCTATAGGAACCCTGAATGGCCCATAAGGGACATGTTTGGGGGCATCTGTCTCTAACAGGGTCCCATGGCAGGCAAACAGTCTTTGCTTTCTATAATAGCTGGTGAGACTATGTTTGCTGAACACTATTTTCAGGCTGGTGGGTCAAGATTTCTGAGTCATTTATTAAAAACTCTGCAAGTGAGTGTTGAAAAAGAGCATTTCAAAGGCAAATCTACATAGTATCCCGTTGTCTAGAAACCTGGAAGACTGGGGTTTATCTTTTTAACGTGGGTGTAGCACCCAGGCCCAGGCAATCACTGTACCATTGAGGTACATCTCCATACACCTCCAGCCCCCTTTTAGTGGCCCTCTCTCCGTGGTGCTGGAGTGTGACAGACAAGCGCTCTGCCACTAGCAAACACTTTACCACCGAGCCATGCCCTTGCCCCTTTGGTTTTCTGTTTTTCTTTTAATTTTATGTGTACGGATGTTTTGCTTGCATGTATGTCTATGCATCACTTGTGAGCCTGGGGTTCACAGAGGACAGAAAAAGAAGTCAGATTCCCTGGAATTAGAATTACAGATGCTTGCAAGCCACCATGTGGATGCTGGGTTTTGAACCCTGGTCCTTGGAAGGGCAGCAAGTGCTCTTAACCACTAAGCCTTTCTCCAACCCCCCTTTTTTAAAACAAGAAATTTGTTCTCTTATTTAGTTGTGGTGATATTTGTAATCTAAGAAATAAAGCTTGCCTGAAGATCAGAGGACAGAGCCAGCCATAGAGTTAGCCACAGAGGTCAGGCAGTGGTGGTACAATCCTTTAATCCTAGCACTTAAGAGGCAGAGACAGATCTGTCTGGTTTTCTGTGAGTTCAAGGCCACACTGGGCTACATGAGGTTAATCCAGTCTAAAGTAGAAACAGAGGCAGGCAGTGGTGGCACACACCTTTAACCCCAGTACTAGGAAGGTTGAGACAGAGAGTGATATGGCTGGGCAGAGAAAGGAGTACAAGGTGGGAGGAGACAGGAATTCACTCTCTTGCAGAGGCTCTGTCGGGCTGAGGAGTTGGTGAGGTAAGAGGTGGCTCGCTCTGCTTCTCTGATCTTTCAGCTTTCACCCTGATGCGTGGCTCCTGATTTTTATTATAAGACCATTTAGGATTTGTGCAATATTTAGTAGTAATCGTCAACATATTATAGACTAAGATCACTCATGGGGTTAAAAAATTTTCCAAGCTTGAGAGTATAGTTCAATGGTAGAATGTTCAACCTAGCATGAACGAGGCCCTAGGTTTGTCCTTAACACTGAGGAAGAAAAACAAAACAAGTGTCCAGGATCCCATCAACATAAATTTCAATTCACTGAGTCTGGGTTGGAGCCAAGCACTGGATGCTTAAACATTCTGAGGGATTCTAATGCATAGTCATCAGGTGAGATCTCTGCATCCTAAGCAGTGGTCCATGGACCAGAAAGCTCAGCATCTGCCTCAGTCATCCAATGAGTTATCCAGACTCTAGAGATGAGAACTGAACATCTTGTCTTAGCAGAGGAACAAAAGAAGTGTGGCTGTATCTAAATCTGATACCTTCGGAGGTCAGAAGAAGGCATTGGTTGTCCTGGGACTGGAGTTACAGATGGATGTGAGCTACCATGTGGATGCTGGGGATAAACCTGGGTCTTGAAAGAACAGCTAGTTCTCTTAATCATTGAGCTGTCTTTTCAGCTCCTAGGTTTTTAAAAATTACATTTTATTTATGTATATGTGTAGGCACTCATGTGACACTCAGGTAGAGAGCAAAGACACATTTTGGGAACTTGTTTTCTCTTTCCAGCACATGATTCCTGGGGGATTGAACTCAGGTCATCAGGTTTGGCAGCAAGTACCTTTATCTCCTGAGCCATATTGCCAGTCTGCTGTTTTACTATTTTTAAGGATTGTTCCCACCTCAATCTCAAATGTTTTAACGTTAAATGGAGCACTGGCCTTTTATATTGTATAATATTTTAAAATATCAACCACAACAATACCATATTATAAAATCCATTTTTATCATTATCAGTGAATTTAACAACTATAATGTGAAAGAGATGAACAACTAACAATTTGTAGATGATGGCCTCAGACATAATAGCAGAAGGTCATGAGGCAGTTACCTTTTTCTTTGTTCGCTGTGGATTTGGTGGGTTTTCCTTCTGAAAGACAGAAAAGATCACTCATGTGATATGTTCCCAAGGTTTATTCCCATCTCAATCTCAAATATTTTGATGCTCAAAGAAGCCTTGGCTTCTTTCTTACACTGGGTAAAACAACAACTATGTGAGCACCATAGAATAAATTCAAATTTGGTCAATTTTAAAACTTATAAGGCTATGGAGATGGAAAACAAATAATTTGCAGACAATAGGCTCAGACATCACGACAGGAGATCTTGGGATAATTACCTTACTCCTTTTCCTTGGTGGGTCTGGTAGATGCTTTTTCTGAAAGACAGAGAGGTTAATGATGGTGTGGGTCTTTGTTTTTACTATGTGAGCAAGGTATTTCTAACTGTCTTCTAGGTATTTCTGTCTGAATGTACCGTTTTAAATACAAGGTGTCTTCATGGAAATTACTCCCCATGTTCCCCATAGTGAGTCAAGGAGACATTTAGACCTCCTCTTTCTGGCCTGGTGATTTTCACGGTGAGCTCAGACAAGGGATGTCACTTGAGTGCTCACAGCTTCCTGACACCCTGAGGGCTGGTTTTTCATGCTCTTCGTTCCCCATGCAGAAAGCCCCATTCTTTGTCAGAACTGTCTTCCTTTATGACCCAGCTCAGTGAAGACTGTTCCATGACACGGTTTTTAATCTGAAACCGAGAAATAGCCATCCCACCCCTTAGCTACAGCATCGTTTCCTGAAGACACCTCTCCTCACAATAGTAACTACAGGTAGGGTATGACGGTTTAGCTTTCTCCTATACTCTCCATGGCTTTAGATGTAGTTTAGTCTATACTCCATGAGCAAACTTTTTGCTTTATTGTGAGAATGACACAGGGAAAGGCCATCTGAGATTCGTGACAGAAAGATCAGTGTACCCTAAGTCAAAAGAAATAGATTCAGCTACCAGGGAAACCTCCTGATTTTCCCAATTCAGGGGGTTGATATAAATGAAAAGCAAAGAACTTATTTCAAAATACAATTTCAAAATTATTTTTCTTTTATGTGATGATATTTTGTGTATGCTCTAACAAATAAAGCTTGCCTGAACCAGCCACTGGTTAGCCATAAGAAGCCACAAAGTGGGCTGGAGAGATGGCTCAGAGGTTAAGAGCACTGACTGCTCTTCCAGAGGTCCTGAGTTCAATTCCCAGCAACCACATGGTGGCTCACAACCATCTGTAATGAGATCTGGTGCCCTCTTCTGGCCTGCAATCATACATGCTGTATACGTAATAAATAAATAAATCTTAAAAAAAAAAAAGAGGCCACAAAGTGGTGGCACAGACACCTTTAATCCCAGCACTAGGGAGGTTGAGACAGAAAGTGATATGACTGGGTGGGGAGAGGAATATAAGGCAGGAGGAGACAGAGTCAGTCCCTTTCGGCTGAGGTTTTCATAGAGGTAAGAACTGGTGGCTGGCTGCTCTGCTTCTCTGATCTTTCAGCTTTCACCCTGATATCTGACTCTGGGTTTTTTATTAATAAGACCAATTAGGTTTTGTGCTACACTTTTATTTTGGGGTAGATGGACTTGAGTCAGGTCTCACTCTGTAACCTGTCCTGGAACTCATTACAGAGTCTAGGCCAGCATCAAGCTCTGAACAATCTCCCTGCCTCAGTTTCCCAAGTGCCAGGATTACAGGTGTGGCCCACCACGCTCAGCTGTTCAAGAACAAGTGTGAGACGACCAACTGGAAGAAGTGCTGCTGGAACATTCTGTAACTCAGGCATCCACATGGGTGCATTGTTTTCAGATACATAATCATCTATTATTTTCATCACTGGCACTCCAAGTTTAAATTATATTTAAATTTAATTTAAATTATATCCATGCTACCAAATTTTATGCAACTAGTCAATGGTAAAGGTCACAGTCTTTTCTTCTACCATCCAAAGGATCCAAGTTAATGCATTTAATAACAGGATTAAGCTGTAAAACAAGCCAGCCAAGGTAACACCTGAGTGGCATACTGGCAACAACCCATGCCATGGAACCTGGCTAAGAAGAATCATAGTGGTATTGTGGACACAGACATTCTGCTCACATCTGGTACCAGTGAATTATGACAGTGAAATCCTTGGTTGAAGCTACCAGTTACATAGAGAGGGCTTCTAATCTGTTGCTTTACCCCAGAATAATTGAAGGTACATGTCACGTAGAAACTTTTAATCCACCATCTTACCCAGGAACCATGGGAGCTGTCTGCCCCCAGAGTACCTTTATCAGCTCTTTCAGGGTCCATCCACAGCAACGTATGCTTTGCCTCCAGTTCTTGGATTTTTCACGGTTTCCTTCGATTTCAAACTGCCTGGGAGTGAACCACTGATCACTGTCATTCTGTATACTCTTCACATTGATACCTGTAAGACCAAGACAGACTGAGCTGCCAGCTACGAAAACACCTGCTCTTAGCCCGTCATCATCCTGGATCTGAGGCTCAGGTTTAGTCTCAGGAGGGCATGCATTTTCCTCTCAGTCACCAGGGGCCACACATTCAACCTGATAGGCAAGGACAGAGAATGACTACCACTGACATTACCCTTTATGCTTCTCTAAAAATAATTCATTTCTTTCATGTGTATTCATGTTTTGTCTGCATGTGTGTCTGTGCACAACATCTGTGCTTACTGCCTACAGAAGCCAGAAAAGGGCATTGGATTTCCTGAGACTGTAGTTATAAGTGGTTGTGAGCCACTAGGTAGTTGCTGGGAATTGAACCTGGGTCCCCAGCCAGTGCACTTAACCACAGAGGCATCTCTCCAGCCTTTAACATTATCTTTAAAAGCATTCTACTGTAATATTGAAAGATTAAAAAAAAAAAAAGGAATGGCCTTAAAACATGACCAGGATTCTTGCTCTTCCTTATACTGTGACCCAGTGTAGGACCAACTTGTATTTCAGAAAGGTGAGTGAGGGCAGAAAATTCCCTGCTGGGCTTGTGAATCCAGCCTTGAGGAAGCTGTCACCACAGCTACTTGTACAACATTACTCTTCCAGGTCATGAGAGCTGATTATTTCTCATATTTTAGACTCATGGCTAGTTGATGTTAAAAGTGATTTTGGAAATGTTATCTACAGGGAATAGCTAAATTACATATAGGCAGTAGAATCATAGGGAAAGCACTTATTTATTGATAACAAAAGAACTATTATTGATAACAAAAGAATTGGGGCTAGGGAGATGGTTCAGTGGTTAAAAATACTTGGTGCTTTTGAGGAAGACCCAGGTTCAGTTCTCAGAACTCCCATGGTGGCTCACAGCCATCTGCAACTCCAGTTCTGATGACCTCTTCTGGTCTCCATGGCCACCAGGCACACTCAGTGCACAGATACATATGCAGCCAAACACTTGTAGTCAGTAAATAAAAATAAATCTTAAAGAAAGAACTGTGTTGTGGAAAGGAAGGTCAGTCATGATAGAGGACCAGTGGTACTGTACTTGAACAATTATAATTTTTACAATATTTTATGTCTAGTATCTTTTTTCTTATAGCAATATGGTAAGAGAAGTTTTGTTCTCATTTCTTAACAGAGGACGTTCGGTGTTGGAGAGACTGGTACAGCTCATAGAGGAACTGACTTGTGGTTTAGCTATGGTTTGAGTGCCTCCCCTGCCCGGGGTTCATCTATTGAAAACCTGGTCCTTGACACGGTGGTGTGTGAGGTGGCTCTAGATCATTGAAGGTGCTGCCTTTGCGGAGGATTAAGACAGTTGTCATGGACCCCATCACCTAGGATGTGTCATGCCCCTGCCGCAATGCCACCTGCCATCAGTCTCTCATATATGAGGCTGCCTGATCTTGGCCTTTTAGCCTCTAAATCTGTAGGTTAGATAGAGTAGCCTGACTTGAATATTTCAACAGAGCAAAGAACATTGGACTGATTAATACACCAAGAAAGCTGAAGTTTGAGTGTGTTCAAATTCTAATTCAAAATCCTGTATTCTTTCTTACTTAGCTTTAAGTTTGACAGAAGTTTCAGGTAATGGACCCACAAAGGTTGATGCTGAGTTTCTCAGGCACATACATTTCCCATCCAGGTGTGTTAGGGCTTACTCTGGTATGAGATGCTAAATGGGTGTCTTATCGGCTTTTTTTCACAGGGTGCAGGGGAGGTAGCCTGATAGGTTAGGGATGTATGATATTTAAACACAAAACTGAGCTTGGGGTACAGCTCAGTGAAAGAGCGTTTGCCTCACATGCACAAGGCCCCAGGTTTAATCCCAGTACTGCAAGAAAGAGAAAAAGAAAAAAAAAATACGGAAAATGCCCTCATTCCTGCTGTCTCTCCGGGGTTTGGTGCAGAAATGAACTAACACAGCAGGCCAGAGACTCTCCTGAGAAATGCCATCTGGCACAGTGGGCCTTTGGCTGCGGTCTGTGAAAGTGGCTTTGGGGAGAGCGTCTGTCTCTCCCAGAAACACAAGAGTAGCTTTCCATGCCGAAACTATTTACAAACAGCTCATTTCACACACAAAACCTTTCTTCCTCGTGGGTGTCTGGATTTGGTGTGTGCTATGGAGAGAGGTACCTGTATGATTCACTGCTGATAGAAGCCCTGGTCCTGGGCTTGGGCAGCCCCTTAGAAGAAAACCTTTCACATTTCTGCTGCTGGGGTAATTAATTGCACTCTGCGTGTCCCTCTAGGAGAGTAATATCAGGAGCTCCTGGCTCCCCTGGACTTGTCCTCTCATCTTCTCATCATTTACAAGGCCCCACAACCTTTCACTTCAGTAACGGGGTAACATTGCCTGTATCATGAGTCCCACAAACTAGATATGGGATGAGATACCCACAACACAGGTGCCCACTCCTTACACAGTGCCACGGTTCAGGTGAAGAGCACAGATCTGGAAACTTACCTTGCTGGTATTTTTCCTTATGCAGAGTCCCCGTAGCATTACCACAGGTCACCGGAAGCTCAGGACGGTTAAAATCCACATTTCTCTGTCTGGGAATTCTCCGACCTGCATGGACACATTTCACTTTATTCTAGAACTGTGCATGGCCTTGCCTCCACCCACTTTGGTATCTTTTTTCTGCAACTAAAAATGCATTGGGTTTTCCCATGGATTAGTTATACTTGAAGGTATTTCTTTTGTGAATGATTAGATGCCTATAGATAACAACACACTCTGCTCCCAGCCTCTGAACTCCTGCATAGTGACTGGAGCTGTGTGTGGCAGAATCCCAGCTCTCAAACTTGGCCATAGTGGCCACCGTACAGTGACTTTCCTACGAATATTTTGAAGAGATAGCTCTCATTATATAATGGCTCTGGAATTCTGTAGATGGGAAAAATAACTCTCAAATTTTGTTCTGCTGTTGGAGGCATCTACTTTAGAAGGGGATGGAAGGGGGCACCCAGTGAGGTGGTGTTATCGCTCACCTTTCATCTGATTAGCTGTCTTTCTCCTTTCCTCAGCCTGCCTGAGGACTCAGGCAGTACTCTAGAAGATTCTGCAGGTGCTAGAGGAGCCCTGCATAACACTTTAGTGGTGTGTGTGTTAGAAAGAGAAAGCCATGAGGGCATTTATATTCAAACAAGATGGTTCTGATGTGGATATCTGATGTAAATCAGCTAACACATGGCTGACACTGGACATGGTGGGAAGGCTTGGGGGCAGGGGGCGACAATGAGTTCGCACAAAATGGCTGACACCAGATATCTGGAGACCCCAAAGTAAATAGTGACGCCATCTGTCAGATAATCAGATCTGGCAGAGTGCCACTTTTGCATGGTTCTGTATAAATATGGCCCTGAGGTCTCCTTTACCAGCTTGCCTACCTGTGTGTGTCTATCTGCAGGCCTGTGTGCCTACCTCCACTCAGCCTGCCTGCCTGGATGCCAGCACATGCCTGGGTGCCTGCTGATGTCTGCCTGCCTCGAAGCCTCAGTGCTGGTGAATAAAGTATGTCTCATTTGCCTGCAGCTTGTCAAAAATCTCTCCAAACGCCGAGCCTTCCAAGATCATTCCCATTTCCTGGCATCAGAGCACGGATCTCAGAGTGTGTGGGATTCAATTCCATTGAACCAGACATTGAAGGCCTGAAGATGAACTTCCACAGTAGTGGCTCTGCCTTTCCAGCCAGTTAAGGGATCCATCAAAGACACTGTGGAGCTGGGATGGGGTAGAGCATCCCACAACTGCTTCAGAGAAGTCTATCAAAACAATATTGGCCCCGGCAGGGCACTCAACTTAATTCACCTGAAACCCTATGCCACATCCTTTTTTTTTTTTTTTTTTAAATGTGCATTGGTGTTTTGCCTGCATGTATGTCTGTGTGAGGGTGTCAGATCTTGGAGTTACAGACAGTTATGAGCTGCCATGTGGGTGCTGGGAATTGAACCCGGGTCCTCTGGAAGAGCAGTCAGTGCTCTTAACTGCTGAGCCATCTCTCTAGCCCCTCCTTTGTCACATCTTTACAGATAAATAAATTGAATTAGAAAGGACAAGTGACAGGCTAAAGTCACGTAGGATCAGGAATTAGAACACAGGTCTCACATTACTATCAAGGGTTGTGTGTTTCTGTGGCTTTCTGTGTGGGCAAGTAAAAGGTATCCTAAATATCATGTGAGTCACATACTTTATTTCCTCCCTCAAGAACCGTCAGCACATGGAGACACATGTGGCTCTGGGTCCCTCCCAAATCAACTAACTAACCAATGGAATGGGAGTTATCAGCAATCTGTCGTGCTGCTGAAACTGACCAATGCTGATGATGCTCTTAAGATTTGGTACTGATTTCAACAGCCAATCAAGAAAACTAGCTTGTCACTCACTGCACAGAGTGCAGAATAAGAATTCAGTCACTTCATCAACTTTTGTTGTAGCACTTCTGATAAGCTGCGGACCCACCCTAGGTGCCCACCAGCAGAGGAATAGGTAAAGAAACTGATTTATGTACACAGTGGAATTTCTTTCAGCTGTAAAAAGAAAATCAAAATGATGCCATTTGCAGGAAAATGGATACAACCGAAGATCATCAATCATATTAGGCAAATTAAGTGAGCCTCAGAAAGACAAAGGCGTGTTGCTCTCGTCTGTGGGGCCTAAGAATTCGTACAGAGACACAGAGTTAGATGTACAGATGACATGGATGTGGGAGCAAAATGTCCAGGAGACGAGGGGACCAACAGGGATGGGGAGTGGAGGCCGTGGGGCCTGTGGAATGTGCTCAAAGAATGCTTATTTACGTGCATGGAAATGGCCTGTGTGACCCAGTGTAATACATTAAAATGGAAAAAAAAATTAGGGCCAGGCATGGTGGCATACGCCTTTAATCCCAGCACCCAGAAAGTAGAGCCAGGTGGATCTCTGTGAGTTCAAGACTGGTTTATATAGGGTATTCCAGGCCAGCCAGGGTGGCATAGTGAGACCTTGCCTCAAAAACGTTTTTAAAATATTCTTATTCATTGAAAGTTGATAAATCACATTTTTCTTTACCTCTTTTTCTGCTTCTTTGTGAAGAAGAGTTGATACGTCTCTTTGGGAAAGCAACTGAGAAGACAACATACATGTCTCTTATTTATACATCACATTGCAAGCAATATTTTACAAAAACACCATTTAAAACTAACTTTCTTGAAGTCTGTTTAGTACTTTCTGAAAACTATCGGAATCCAGATCAGAAGTCAGGAACATTTCCTATAGAGGCCTAGACGTAAACATCCAAGGTTTTGTGGTCCATAATTTCCTTTGTGATTCCTCAGTTTTTCAGTCATATTAGGAAGCATCCACAGACTACATGTAAATAAAAGGGTGTGTTCTAATAAAACTTTATTTATAAATAACTGGCAAGTGAAGCTTTTTCCTCTGGGCTATAGTTTGCTAACCTCTGATCTAGATTTAATTATAAAGGTGATAATTAGTAGGGTTTATTTGTTGACTAGATATCACACACACACACACACACACACACACACACACAATGAGATAGCATGTTTCATGGAGGAAGAGGGGGAAGGAGATGGAGGGAAAGGCAGGAAGGGAGGCAGGAAAGGAGGGAGGGAGGGAGGAAGGGAGAGAGAATGAACACTTATTCTACAATAACAATTCAAAAATTTGTCGTATTTGGGCCAGAGACTGTCTAAGGGGAGACTGTGGTCTCATTGGGGGCAGACTCCTCTCTCCTCTGTGCTCAATTCACTTCTTCATAGCAGTTTTCTGTGGCTGAAAGGGAAGCTCAGGCAAGCTGTAGAATCACTTGCGCAGGTGACGTGCAGCTTAGGGGACACATGCAATGGGGCAGAAGTGAAGTCTAAGGAGCTGCCCTGGACAGCTGTGCAGGCCTTGCAGTGGACTACACACATGCAATGGGGCAGAAGTGAGGTCTAGGGAGCTGCCCTGGACAGCTGTGCAGGCCTTGCAGTGGACAGACAACAGGACGAGCCTCTCCCCCTACCCTTCCAGTCAGTTACTGGCAGAGGCTCCCCAGACTGGAGAGGCGGCTACCTGTGGTGCTTACCAAGTTGCAGGGACAGTTACAGACTGTGAAGTCACCCAAAGAGCTGGGTTGGCCTTGACAGGAGCCAATCTAGCATGTTATTTAAGTTTACAGATGAGTCCAACTGAGGCAGAAGGGAAAAAGTGCCAGGCTCAAGTCTACACAGTGACCTCATGGGGTTGATTCAGAGGAGGGGCAGCTGTATCATTTGTCACGCACACATGTTCGTCCCGTTTTGCTTTATGGCTATTTCTGCCATTGAAAGTTCAGCAGAGGCTATAGCGACCCTGGCTGACCACAGACGCATCAAGTCACTTGTTTGTAGGGCTGCTATCCTTTATCCCTTTCCCCAACATTCTTTGGAAACTGACTAAATTGGGTATATTTCTCAACAGTTACCATGGCTACAACGAGCAGTCACAGAAGTAGATTAGTTATCAGAAGTATGTAATAGAAAGAATGAAAACTTAGTATTGAAAATGTATTGTGTTTTGTTTTTAACCTTTTCTCCAGTTTGTTTTCAGGGGCATTTTGATGTTCCGAATTGAGTACTTTCCGTGTCTGTCTCTCTTTTTCCCTGAGAAAATAGAAGACAAAAACAAAACCAGATACTTCTAAAAGGTTACAATGTACATAATAGCGCTTTCAGACTTCCCGTGTTACTATAACTTGTAAAAAGTCTAGTACATAGTAAAAACCATACAGACCTTAGCTTTGTAATCGCCAACTCTTTGTTATTTAACCTGCTCTCTTGGCATTATGTCAGCTTGATGCAAGCTGGAGTCATCAGAGAGGAGGGAACCTCAACTGAGAAAATGCCTCCATAAGATCAGGCTGTTAGCTGGGCGTTGGTGGCGCACGCCTTTAATCCCAGCACTCGGGAGGCAGAGGCAGGTGGATCTCTGTGAGTTCGAGGCCAGCCTGGGCTACCAAGTGAGCTCTAGGAAAGGCACAAAGCTACACAGAGAAACCTTGTCTCGAAAAACCAAAAAAAAAAAAAAAAAAAGATCAGGCTGTAGACAAGCCCACGGGACATTTTCTTAATTAGTGATTAATGTGGGAGGGCCCAGCCCATTATGGGTGGGGCCATTCCTGGGCTGGCGGTCCTGGGTTCTATAAGAAAGTAGACAAATCAAGCTACGATGAACAAGCCAGAAAGCAGCACCCTCCATGGCCTCTGCATCAGCTCTGCCTCCAGGTTCCTGGCCTCGCTGCTTTTGTTGATGAACTGCTGTGTGGAAGGGCGAGCTAATAAACCCTGTCTTCCCAAGTTGCTTTTGGTCATGGTGTTCACCACAGCCACAGGAACCCAGACCGAGAGCCCTGGGTTTGCCCTAGATGCCATTTCCTCGGCCTTGACATTGATTCGTTAATTTACTCTCACATAGTACAGAAAATAACTTCAGGTAGTTTTGTTTGTATCCCAAGGGGCACTGTGAAAATAATAATTAACACTTCAGTGCCTGCCGAGTGCAGGGTATCAGTGCGAGACTGTTACGGTTTGGATTTTAAATGTCCCCAAAGGCTTGTGTGCTGGAAGCTTGATCTCTAGGTGATGGCATTGCTGAGAGTGGAAGAAACTTTAGGAGGCAGGATGAGTAGAAGGAAGTTATGTCTCAAGGTAGGGGAGTCTTTGCAGGGGAAACTGAGTCAAAAGACACTGACCTCACCCTAATCTCCATATGCAGTTTCTAATTTTAAGATCTCATCAGCTCAGGCTTTTTCATATCAAATGGTATTCTAATGCTGCTCTGAGGGCCAAGCACAGTTCTAGGGCTTACCTATGGTTTCATCTGTGCAAGAACAAAGCTTCGAGAGAACCAAGTTTGGAAAGGAACAAATGTGATTTCTGCTTATTTACTCATCTCAGTGATTTTAATAAGGCACATCCTCTTGCCTCAGCCTCCCAAGAGGGCATGGGTGTGGTAGTTTGAATGTAATTGGGCCCCATAAGCTCATAGGGAGTGGCATTATTAGGAGGTGTGGCCTTGTTGAAGTAGGTGTGGTCTTATTGGAGGAAGTGTGTCACTGTTGGGGCAGGCTTTGAGATTTCCTACATTCAAGCTACACCTAGTTCAGAATACTTCCTGTTGTCTATGGGTCAAAATGTAGGAATCTCAGCTCCTTCTCCAGCACCATGTCTGCCTGCACGCCACCGTGTCCCACCATGACAATAATGACCTGAACCTCTGAACTGTAAGCTGCCCAATTAAATGTTTTTTCCTTTATAAGAGTTGCTGTGGTCATGGTGTCTCTGTGCCACCACACCTAGTTTGACATCTGTTTTTAGAAAATGTAACTCATATGTTGATAAACATTATTTCTGCTTGTAGGATTATTGTCATTCCTACCATTGTTAAAATACTTTTTCCCTGCAGGAATTGGTGACCTTCTTTTTATGCCTATTTACCAGTCCTTATCTTTATGAATTTCACCATCTTTCTTTGTGTAAAAAATGTCCTGGCAATCTCAGATTAGGCCACGGCTTCTTAAAGAAGTTCGAAAAGCAAACCCATAGGGCAATACAGACAAACCACAGGAAGATGAACTCGACCCCTTGGAAGTGTGGTTGAGTAGGTGAAGACACAAGAGAAAGGAGGATCACAAGTTTGAGGCCAACCTGGGCTACACAGGCAGGCTTGTCTGAAGGGGAGCAAAGAACAACATGAAAATTCTCACGTAACTACTGAGAGACTTGTTCATGTTTTGTAATGAGCTTAAGATATGAAAAAAAGTGTGAGGTATCTTAGGCTTAAAAAGCATGTATGAGAGGCTGTCAAGTACTCAAGGTTTACTACTATGTAACAATGGAGAGACCTCCATCATCGTTCAGCTTTGTGAGAAAGAGGTGCCATGCAGCAGCAAAGAGTTCCAGGAAGAAGCGCAACGTGTGACCAGCAGTGAGTGAAAACTTTCTGCTACACTCAAACCAAGGCGATGACTACTGATAGGGTCCTCAAACAGTATTTCCTAAGGGAGTTCAACTAAGGGTGGATATGATCAACGTACTTTACCTACACACAGGAAACGGTCCTAAAGGAACCTATCATTATGTCAAATTAGTGCACAGTAGCAAAAGGTATTCAATCAACATTATTAATATTAAAACAAATAGTATGTAAAAATGTTAAACGTGTTTACTGACTAGATATGATATTTTAGTCTACAAAGCAAGAAAAGGAAAGCATATGTAGAATTATCAAATTTATGCAAACAATATGTCATTTCATGCTTTAATATATGTTCTTGAAAGATATAAACCAGTCTGTAAGAAACATATAAAAGCAGAATAAAAATGATGAAAATATGATATTTTGAAAAAATTAAATTGTCATTTTAAAAGACATTCATTTTTGTCTTATTAAAGGTATAGTTAATAATAATAATAACATTTAACATAAAGACGAATTCATTTGTAACATGAAGATAGGCAAATTCCATTTGTCCTTACTTATTTTTCCACCATCCTTTCCTGAAGCAGAATTGTTCTCAACATCTTGGGTACCTGCAAAGCAAAGATGGTAGTCAGAGAACTGTAAACTGTAAATAAAAGTCACAAGCATTATGACAGTTTTCGTTATCACTCGGAGAGCCTGAGCACGCCTGAGTGTGTGTGTGTGTGTGTGTGTGTGTGTGTGTGTGTGTGTGTAAGAGAGAGAGAGAGAGAGAGAGAGAGAGAGAGAGAGAGAGAGAGAGGCTGTATGTGTGTACATGCTCATATATGTATGTGTTTGTGTAGAGAAGAGACCTGGGGTCTGTTTCAGGTGTCTTCCTCCATTGCTTTTCACACTATTTATTTTCTGTGACAAGGTCTCTCATCTGAATTTGGAGCTTACAATTGCATCGATGAGCTGGTGAGCAGCCCCAGGGATTTGCTATCTCTGCTTCTTCATCACTAGGATTGCAGGTGTGCGCCATCATCCTCAGTTTTTTACATTGATCTTGGGATCTGAACTCACTGGACCTGGGAACTGGTTTCAGGATTCGAATATCCTGTAACTGGGTGGCTGTCACATTCTGTGCATGAGTCAGTCTGATGTTCTCCTTGAACTATCATCACAAGTGTCTGTTATTTCTAAGCCACCATTCTAAGGCCCCGGGGCAGACTCGTCCACTCTGTTAGATGCTTGGAGCTTTCCATTCTTGCTTCCTAACCTCTCAGCACACGCTTTGGGAAACATGTGTCACAAAACACGTATCCTTTCTAGTTCTGCTTCTAACTATGATTTGTAAAGGATTTTCATTTTGCCCACTCCAAAGACCTTACCCTCAACATTAGTGACTTTCTACAGAGTACGCCATATTTCTCTTTTGTTGTTCCTCACTGGATATCTGTTACTCCTAGATGATTGTGAGAGTCTCCGATTTACAGTTGTAATTAATCAATAGTGATATAGAAACAATGCAGGCCCAGACGATGTACTTGGTTTTGGAAGTGCTGAATTTGTAGTTGGAAGTTCATCTGAGCATAAAAGTCTAAAAAAAATGTCAGTACCTTGGACAGAGGCCCCTGCCACTGTTTAGAAAACATAGCTTGTATTTAAAGATAGCTAGGCTGTGGCTGGTGAGTGAAGCTCCAGGGGTGGATGAAATGCCCAGGTGAGGCTTACTGTAATCTGGGTGAGTCACAGGGGCTGCTCTGGTGCCTCTGAACTTTACTCTGAAACTCCAGGGCAACTGCAAGCCACACCTTCGTACCAAGACGCCTTTGTGTTGCTTCATCTTGTCTCCCTCATTTCTTCTCCTCTTTCCTGTTTAAACCACCTCCACGCCACACCTTTCTCACCTTTTAACATGTTATCTAGTTTGGTTGGCCCACATTTCTCTGGCCGGTCCTTTATCTTCTCCCATGTGCATCTTACTCTCCCTGCTTCTCTCTGCTCAAAGCTCTGGACCTTTTATTGATGAGGTGACCTCCCATCTCTGTCTCATTAGGGTTACTATTGCTGTGATAAAACACCATGACCAAAGGAACTCGGGAGGAAAGGGTTTATTTGACTTACACTTCCACATCACTGTTCATCATGGAAGGAAGTCAAAACAGGAACTCAAACAGGGCAGGAACCTGGAGGCAGGAGCTATTGCAGAGGCCACGGAGGAGTGCTGCTTACTAGCTTGCTTCTCATGGCTTGCTCGGTCTGTTTTCCTAAAGAACCTAGGACCGCCTGGGCTCTCCCTCATCAATCATAATTAAAAATAAATGCCCTATAGGCTTGCCTACAGTCTGATCTTAAGGAGGTACTTTTAAAATTGAGGTTCCTTCCTCTCAGATGACTTTAGCTTGTGTCGAGTTAACATAAAACTACCCAGCACAATTGACCCCTTGTCAACTTGACACACAAAAACATCACTATTAAGCCACAACCTTTCCTTTCCATTTATCCCCAAGATATCACATTAAAAACATAAATAACTTTAAAAGTTCTATAGTCTTTACAAATTCAAACACATTAAATGTTCAGTCCCTTTATCATATCCAGTCTCTTTAAAAATCCAAAACCTCTCAAGCCCTCTGTGGGCTCCTGTAACAAGTCAAAATTAAGTTAAATACTTTCTTACTTCAAGAGGGAAGAACCAGGGCACAGTCACAATCAGATCAAAGCAAAACCAAACTCTAAATGTAAATAACTCAGTATCCAATGTCAGGGATCCACTTCGATCCCTGGGTTCCTCCAAGGGGCTTGGGTCACTTCCCTGGCTCTACTCTGCAGCACACACAGCTTGTCTTCTAGGCTCCAGCTGGCTCCACCCCACTGCTGCTGCTGTTCTTGGTGGTTATCCATGGTACTGGCATCTCCAAAATGCTGGGGTCTTCTGCTGCAAATGGGCTGCACTTTCATAAATAGCCTCTCCTGGGGTATCTTCATGGTGTCAAGCCTCAACTTCTCTACATGACCCATTCATTCCTGGGTTTTCAACAGCTGCTGAGGCTGTGCCTTTACCAGTGGCCTCTCCTGGCCTCTCACAGTGCCAAGCCTCAGCTGTTCTCCATGACCAGGGCACAGTCACAATCAGATCAAAGTACCACTTCAAAACCAGTACCACCTGAGTGACTCTTACACTACCAAGTTCTGCTTCCAGTGGGAGGTACAACCTTGGCCACCTCTGGATCACAGCTTCTGTGTGCTGACTCTCAGGAAACACTTCCCAGATTTCACCTCAATAATGCTGGTCTCTTCTTAGTCACCTCTAATTTCTCAGATCCGTCGATCCAGCATCAATTGTCCCAGTAAAACAAAGGTTTTACTTTAGAGGTTCTGGCCTCTTGCTAATCACAGCTGATTTTTCAGCTCCAACTAACCAGATACCACAGATGCTTCACACAAATGGCCTGGTAAAGTTTTCCTTTCCCTCCGAAACTTCACAGGTCAGGCTTCCATCCTTTGCACTGCTCTCAACATTCTTATCTTCAAAGTTCCCACAGAACATCCCACAGAGCTCTTAACACTCTTCTAACCCAAAGTTCCAAAGTCCTTCCACAATCCTCCCCAAAACACAGTCAGCGATACCCCACTCCTGGTACCAACTTGTCTTAGTTAGGGATGCTATCGCCGTGATGAAACAGCATGAGCAAAAGGAGCGTGAGGAGGAAGGGTTGATTTGGCTTACCCTTCCAGATCCCTGTTCATCATGGAAGGAAGGCAGGACAGGAACTCAAACAGGGCAGGAACCTGGAGACAGGAACTGATGCAGAGGCCATGGAGGGTGCTGCTTACTGGCTAGCTGCCCTCAGCTTCTTAGCCTGGTTGTCTATAGAACCCAGGACCACCAGCCCAGGGATGGCACCACCTACAATGGTCTGGGCCCTCCCACATCAATCATTAACTGAGAAAATGCCCTCTAGGCTTGCCTACAGCCCAATCTCTCTCTCTCTCTCTCTCTCTCTCTCTCTCTCTCTCTCTCTCTCTCTGTCTCTCTGTCTCTCTCTCTGTCTCTCTGTCTCTCTCTCTGTCTCTGTCTCTCTCTCTCTGTCTCTCTCTCTCTGTCTCTCTGTCTCTTTCTGAGACAGGGTTTCTCTGTGTAGTCCTGGCTGTTCTAGAACTCACTCTGTAGACCAGACTAGCCTCAAACTCACAGAGATCTGCCTGCCTCTGCCTCATGAGAGCTGGGATTAAAGACGTGCGCCACCACTGCCTGGCTACAGCCCAATCTTTTTTGTTTGTTTGTTTGTTTGTTTGTTTGTTTTTGTTTTGTTTTCCAAGACAGGGTTTCTCTGTTGTAGTTTTGGAGCCTGTCCTGGAACTCGCTCTGGCCTTGAACTCACAGAGATCCGCCTGTCTCTGCCTGTGCTGGGATTAAAGGCGTGTGCCACCACTGCCTGGTTTACAGCCCAATCTTAAAGAGACACTTTTTTTCTTTTTTCTTTTTTTCTTTCTTTTTTTTTTTTTTTTTTTTTTTTTCGAGACAGGGTTTCTCTGTGTAGCTTTGGAACCTGTTCTGGAACTCACTCTGTAGCCCAGGCTGGCCTTGAACTCACAGAGATCCACCTGCCTCTGCCTCCCGAGTGCTGGGATTAAAGGCGTACACCACCACCGCCCGGCGACACTTTCTTAATTGAGGTTCCCTCCACTCAGATGAATTGAGCTTCTATCCAGGACAATCTCCCTTTCTGTTTTCTGTTTTATTCTCTCTCTCTCTCTCTCTCTCTCTCTCTCTCTCTCTCTCTGAGAGAGAGAGATCTTGATTTAGAGGCTGTCTTTAAGTCAGTCTTTGTCTTTATCTCCATTTCCATCACATATGCTGTTTCCCCTCACAGATCACTAACATGGTAACCAAATGCCAGCTCTTCTGACACTGAACACAATCATCTCTGCCACTTTTACCAGTTCCCTGTGCTAATTCTGTGCTGCACACCTATCAGTCTCAGACTTTATCTCCATGTTTCCAGTACAACTGAGAGACACACCTTTCCTGTTCTTTCTCCTTACATCACCTACCAAATAGTCCCTGCCTCCATCAAGGAGCCCAGCAAGGTCTTTTTTTGGCTCTCTCAATTTGTTAAAGACAGAGTCTGTGCAGGTATCTTTGGGAGTGTTTTTGTGTGTACATGTTTAGGGAGAGAAGTAAGAAAATAAAGGAAAAGCCCCCCCCCCCCACCACATCACAGGAAAACAAAGATTAAGGGACTATAGTTAGCTTTTCCATCATATTATACCTAATAGGCTGCATCCCTCTGACTCCCTTCCTGCATTCATCTAAGAGGTTTGGATTCATCAGGTGTGGCGAAAATGAGTGGAGGTGAGACCAAGGAATGCCCTGAACATGGTCCTGCAGAGTGTTTGCACTCAAATGAGCTGAGAAAAAAAATTACAGGTTCTCAGTGACTATATCCCCACCCAAGCCAGGGCCAATCTTTTCTTTTGGGCCACACCTCATTCTCCTGCACTTGCTGCCTGTGGTTCTGCCTCTGTGTGTACCAACCCGGCTTTCTCATGTCTCCCCTCTCCTGTGTTGCTTTTCGTCAGTGATGCTCTGATTTACTGCTCCCCTTTATTCTCTGTCAATCATTCCTGGACATTTAGTATACAAATAGTTGCCTCTGTTCCTTCTTTTTGACGGTCTTCTTTCTTCTGTCTTCATTATTAATTATAATTAATTAATTAATTCACAGAATGACCATTATGGTTGAGCCTCACAGTGAACACTACAACTGATCACTACAGTGATGACTACAACTGATCACCATAGTAACCACTATGGCTGGCCCTCACAGTAAACACTACAGCTGACCACCATAGTAACCACTATGGCTGGCCCTCACAGTAAACACTACAGCTGACCACCATAGTAACCACTATGGCTGGCCCTCACAGTAAACACTACAGCTGATCACCATAGTAACCACTATGGCTGGCCCTCACAGTAAACACTACAGCTGATCACCATAGTATCCGTTATGGCTGGCCCTCACAGCAAACACTACAGCTGATCACTATAGTAACCACTATGACTGGCCCTCACAGTAAACACTACAGCTGATCACCATAGTAACCACTATGACTGGCCCTCACAGTAAACACTACAGCTGACCATCTCAGTGACCACTGTGGCTGATCATTACAGTGAAAACTACAGCTAACTTCATCAATGACTACGACAGTAACCAGTATGACTAACCATCGCAGTGAATACTGTAACTGACTGTCACAGTGACCACTACACTGGCCACATCGATGACCACCAGAGTGACCACTATGACTGACAATCACAGTGACCACTGTGGTTATTGAGGTGGTCATTTATAGTGTTCATGGAGATGGTCAGCCATAGTGATAATTGAGGTGGTCAGTTGTAATGTTCACTGTGATGGTTATTCTCTCTCTCTCTCTATATATATATCTATATATATCACATACATGTACGTGCATACTGTATTTGCATATGTTACAATATTTTATATAATATACATCTTAGGATCTGTGTGAGTGCATGTCCATATGTGCAGGTGCATATGTGCAGGGGGATAAGCATGCAATTGCATGTTGAGGCCAGAGGACAACCTTGGGTGCCATTCTGTGGTCACACTCCTCTTTTGGAGCAGGATCTTTCACTTGCCTTGGACTTACCATGTAGGCAAACCTGGCTGGTCAGTGAGCCCCAGGGATCCTCCTGTCTCCACCTCCTCTGAGCTGGGATTACAAGCATATGGCATGGTTTTTTTTTTTTAAAAAAAAACAAACAAACAAGGTTTTGGGGATCAAATTCAGTTCCTTGCAAACATTTTATCAACTGAACTTTGTCCCAAGCCGTGTGTGTGTGTGTGTGTGTGTGTGTGTGTGTGTATGTGCTGTACATGTATGTGTACATGCATATGGAGGCCAGAAGTTGACATTAGTGTGTTCCACCATTCTCCATATTATTTATGGAGGCAGGGTGTCTCAGTGAACCCAGGAGCTTGCCTGATTTGGCTAGTCTAGCTAGCCATCTTGTCCAAGGGATCCCATTTCTGTCTCCCATACAGTGGGGTTACAGGTAGGCTGCCATGCCTGCTTGGCTTTTATAGTGGTGATAATAATCTGAACACTAGTTCTCACAGTTGGACATGCACTTTAATCCACTGAGCCATCTCCCTGTCTCCTTACATGTTTTTAATGCTATTAAATATGCTTTCTTGGTTATATAAGGTTCTGATACATTCAACTGAATATTCTGAGTTCCTGACCACCTCTTTGGATTCTGACCATGGAAACACAGCTTTCCTCCTCTTGTTACACACAATAGCCACTGATTGTGAAACACATGGGCTGCTAGATCTCAGTCTTCATTTTTTTTGAAACTCTTACACATTTGTATACTACTTTCCTCTACTCAAATAGCAAGAGTTAGCCTGCCTAAATCTCAAGGCTGTCATGATCTCGCCAAAAATACATTGAGATAACGTAATACAATCTAACTAGGTGGTCAAGGACATCTATCAAAAACTATGCTAAATTTGACAATGGTTGGTCTGAAAGTTTTTCAATGCTTGGCTAGCTGTATTTTGAGTCTTTTACAATTACAAATGACCCTAGGAATATACAGTCTTTGTGCTAGTAGATATCTTAGTCAATGTTCTATTGCTGTGAAGAAACACCATGACCACAGCAACTTTTATAATGAAAAACATTTAACCGGGGCTGGCTTACAGTTTCAGAGGTTTAGTCCATTATCGTCATGGCAGAAAGCATGGCAGCATGGAAGCAGATATGGTGCTGAAGAGGTAGCTGAGAGTTCTACATCTGGATCAGCAGGCAGCATGAAGAGAGAGAGAGAGACTGGGCCTGGCTTGAGCATTTGAAACACCAAAGTCCACCCCCAGTGATGTACTTCCTCCAACAAGGCCACACCCACTCCAACAAGGCCAAACCTCCTAATCTCTGTCAAGCAGGCAATAACCAAGCATTCAAATAAATGTTCCTATGGAGGCCATTCCTATTCAAACCACCACAGTAGGCATGACAGTGGGTGTAAAAATATACCATTATTTTGCTATTTATTTCACCTACATTAACAATATATAAATATGTACTTTTAGTTGAACATGAATTAAACTGTTAAACATGAGTTCATAGTCATTTCCTGCCTCCTACACTATCTAAAATTAAAAAGGAGCTCCCAGGATAGCCAGATAAACAGCAGTCACGGTGCTTAGAATAAAATGCATCTAGTCACAGTGGCTTTCAGTCATCAGATTCCTGACATTCCGCAGGCCAAGGTTGGGCATCCTAATCTTCTGCACCTGATTCACTTCTTAGGTGTTCCTGAGATTCCTCCCCAGCACTCAGTTCAGAAGAGGAGCTACTGTATACACCTGTAGGAAGAAGGAAAAGTCCTGAACAGTTCTAGTCTATGTCTTAGGAGCCAATCCAGAAAAAGACTCTGGATGAGAAAAACTGAAAAAGAGGGCTGGGGAAATGGCTCAGTCGGCAAAGTGTTTGCTACTAAGCATGAGGACCTAAGTTCAGATCCCCAGTACTTGTGTAAAGAACTGGGCACAGCAATGAGCGTCTATGATCCCAGAGCTGAGGAGAAATAGACAAGAGGGTCCCTGTATCAGTGAGTTCCAGGTTCAATGAAATGTCCTTGTCTCAAATAAGTGAGGTAGAGAGACCAAAGACGATATTTAACATCAACTTCTGGCCTCTACACATGTGCACAGGAACACACACATGGAAACAGTGCGTAGGAAGGCACATCCTGCCAACCTCACAGGCTGCAGGACTGTCCCTCCCCACCTGCCAGCCTGTGAGGAGGGGGATGGGTAGGGGTTGGGGCAATCCTGTAGCCTATGTGAGACGTGTAGGACAGACCTGCAGTTTATTTGGGAGGCATAGAGACAACCCTGTCAGCAGGCCAACCTTGCCTTTATATGAGCTGTTGGCCAAACTTACTCCAGAAACTATCCCCAATGCTGAGGCTGGGGCCATCTTTGGTATGGTGGTCATTCTCTCCTGTGACCATTTCTTATACCCCATGCCCCTTCTGAGATTTATTTGTGCACCGTCTGCTTCTATTTCTGAGTATTATGGAGTCTTGGGCATGGCGGGTGACAAAACCAGCCTTTAAGATCTCAGGGCCCTAGGTGATCATGTGAAATAAAGTGAACTCTCCACCCGGGATCCACTTCATCCTCTTGGGTGAAAAGTAAGCTTGTTCTGTTGAATATTGTGAGACCTGTGTGACATAGCAAATAGCTCAAACTTACCTGAATCAAAAAGCATCATCTAAAGGATCTAAAAATCCCAGCTAATGCTTTCTTACTTTAAAGGATGTCTAAGCTTTAGTTACATAGAGAAGTATTTGCTACATTTAGAATTTTAAATTGTTCTTACGTCTTATCCGTCTGTATCTTTTGCTGGTGCTCGAGCTATCAGTATTGGAAGTACCTGGAAAGAAAACCAACAATGTGAACTAAAATGGTCATAGGAATTCTCTGACTACATAAATCATGTACTATTGGACTACAAAGATGCTTTCATGATATTTCCTGTTTCTTTCCTTCCAAATAGTGTAGAGATCCATAGTCATTTAGTTATCACTGCAAACCATCCCATGAATTCAATATTTGGGGGCTGAGGGGTCTGGCTGTATGTAATAAGAGTCCTGCCTCAACTACAATGATCATTAAGCCCCAATTCATAATGATTTTGAATGAAAGAAAAAGAGGACATGGCTGCTCTGGGTATGGGTGAGGAGGAGGTTTATTATAAATATGAGGAAGATGCTATGGAACAAGCTTTTTGATTGGTTTAATAAAAGAGCTGGAGCTGGGCGGTGGTGGCGCACGCCTTTAATCCCAGCACTCAGGAGGCAGAGCCAGGCGGATCTCTGTGAGTTCGAGGCCTGCTCGGTCTACAGAGTGAGATCCAGGACAGGCACCAAAATTACACAGAGAAACTCTGTCTCAAAAAACCAAAAAATAAAATAAAAATAAAAATAAAAGAGCTGACTGGCTGGTAGCTGGGCAGGAGGTGCAGGTGGGGCAGTCAGACAAGAGGACTTTGGGAGGAAGAAGGGCAGGGTCTCAGGAGTCACATGAGCTGCAGAGGGAAGTGAGATGAACTTGCTGTGTTGAAAGATGGTATAACCACGTGGCAGAGGGTAGAGAAGCAATATGGCTGGGGGGCTGGAAAGATGGCTCAGCCGTTAAGAGCAATGGTTGTTCTTCCAGAGGTCCTGAGTTCAATTTCCAGCAACCACATGGTGGCTCACAACCATCTGTAATGAACTCTGGTGCACTCTTATGGCTTGCAGGGATATATGCAGACAGAACACTGTATATGTAATAAATAAATCTTAAAAAAAAGAAAAAGAAAAAAAAAAGAAATATGGCCAGGCAGTGGTGGCACACGCCTTTAATCCCAGCACTTGGGAGGCAGAGCCAGGCGGATCTCTGTGAGTTTGAGGCCAGCCTGGTCTAGAAAGCGAGATCCAGGGAAGGTACCAAAACTACACAGAGAAACCCTGTCTCAAACAAACAAACAAACAAACAAAAAAACCCAAAAAAATCCAAAAAGATTTATGGGCTGGAGAGATGGCTCAGTGGTTAAGAGCACTGATTGCTCTTCTGGAGGTCCTGAGTTCAATTCCCAGTGACCACAGAGTGACTCACAACCATCGTAGTGAGATCTGCTGCCCTCTTCTGGCCTGCAAGGGCACATGCAGGCAGAATACTGTATACATAATAAATAATTTTTTTTTTTCCCAGACAGGGTTTCTCTGTGTAGCTTTGGAGCCTGTCCTGGAACTCACTCTGTAGCCCAGGCTGGTCTTGAACTCACAGAGATCCACCCGCCTCTGCCTCTCAGTGCTGGGATTAAAAGCGTGAGCCACCACCGCCCAGCTAATAAATAAATCTTTAAAAAAATATGGCTTAATTTAAAATGTAAGAATTAGGTAATAACCAGCCTGAGCTATTGGCTGAGCACTTATAAATAATAATAAGTCTCTGAACGGTTATTTGGGAGCTGCTGCCAAGACACAGAGAAACTCAGCTTGCAGGAAGAGAACAGACAGAAGCATCTGGAAGGGTCCAGACTGAACCAGGTAGTGACATGGGACATTAAGATCCAGGAGTGGAGACAGCCAGTGGCCAAAAGGCCAAGAGAGCAAGAGACCATGTGTCTAAAATGGCTGAGTTTATTTATAAGATGAGAAGCTGGTGGAAGAGAGTGAGGCCCAGCCCCTTGGAGGAAGAGGTTTAGTGTAGGGGACGAGGTGAGAAGTATTGGGAGGATCCACATGTACTGAGTGAGATTTGTCCCAGGTTTCTTTGAGACATTAAAGATTTCTTTTTATTTAAAAAAAATCCAGAGGAGAGAATGGTCTCCCAGCTGGCCTGTGGTATGCTGTGCTGTGTGGTCAGAATAAACCACAGCAGACAGCAGAAGTTCTGAGCTCAGACTTTGATGTTCCGGAGTGGAGACAAGCCAGCCTTATGTTTTCCACCCAGCTCACTGCTCAGTACTGAGCTCCAGGCTTCCGTAAGAATCACTTTCTTTCTTTCTTTCTTTCTTTCTTTCTTTCTTTCTTTCTTTCTTTCTTTCTTTCTTTCTTTCTTTCTTTCTTTCTTTCTCTCTCTCTTTCTTTCTTTTCTTTCTTTTCTTTCTTTCTTTTCTCTCTCTCTCTCTCTTTCTTTTTTGTTGTTGTTATTTTGTTTTGTTTTCATTTGTTTGTTTGTTTCTGAGACAGAGTTTCTCTGTGTAGCCCTGACTGTCCTGGAACTCACTCCGTAGAGTAGGCTGTCCTCGAACTCACAAAGATCCTCCTGCCTCAGCCTCCAGTGCTGGGATTAAAGGCGTACCATATGCCACCACTGCCTGGTTTACTTTCTGGATTCAGAACAGTTGTGATCACAGAGCTGAGGAGATGACCCAGATGACTCAGTGACTTTGATTGAGAATCCATGTTTAAAAAAAAAAAAAGCTAGTGATGGAGGCATGCACTTGTAACCCCAGTGCTGGGAAGGTGGAGACAGACAGTTAGTTCCCTGGGGCTCACTGACCAGCCAGCCCACCCTGCTTGATGAGCTCTAGGCCAGTGAGAGACTCAGTCTCATAAATAACCTGTAGTACACACACACACACACACACACACACACACACACAGAGACAGAGAGAGACAGAGAGAGACAGAGAGAGACAGAGAGAGACAGAGAGAGAGACAGAGAGAGACAGAGACAGAGAAACAAAGAGAGCAGAGAGACAGAGATAGATGGAGACAGAGACAGAGAGAATGTGGTATGCTCAGATCCTCACTGCAGAAATGTGGCTAAGGGACAATGTCAATTGGGGAACCAAGAAGGAAGAAAATTCTAGAAAGAAGAAACTAGAAAAAATTTGCAAAGTTCTGAAATGCCAGGGCAAGCAGGTCCCTATCCTTGGAACCCATGTGACCTCTGGGTTACTGTTTCATCTCATCACCTAAGCCTGAAGCTGAGGAAATTCTCACACCACACTTTTCTTTTACTTGTTCCCGTTGGGGTCTGCTGTGGCTTTTGTATCCTGGTCAATATGTTTTGACAGCTTTGCTTTTCTCTTGGGGTGATTATGGGAGTGTGAAATAAAGATGGCGGCTCTTCCACTTCTATTTCCCTGATGGCCACTGGGAATAGGGCCAGGCAACTCTTCCACCTAGAAATCCGTACAATATTTACTGAGGAAAAAAATTGAGCCTCTGTGAAACATTAAAGACCTTTACTATGTGAAATCATTAACTTCTTTGGATTCATCCATTACAGCAGTTAGTCTACCTGATCAGTTTAGAAGTTAAAGCAGGAATTACCTAAAATTAAAAGCAAATTTGTATTATACTTTGAATAGATCCTAGAAGAGTGAATCTCTTGTTTAACACACAGTTCATTAACGACCTTGAGGAATCCTCATTTTCTCTTACCTCTTCTCTTGTTTGTTATTCTGGATGTGTGAGCTTCTCTGGAATCCAAAGGCTCTGTAAGATAAAAGGAAGAAAAACCATTATTTGTATGCAAAGTCAAGTTCTGTGGTCTTAGGACAGTCTGAAAGAATGCACCTCTTAAAAAAAAAAAAAAAGAATGCTCCTCTTCTACCAAACCTGTTCTGGAGACCCTGTGTTGCAAGACTGGGATCTATCCTGCTCTCTAATTCTTTGTGGGCATCTGTACATGGCTCTTGAGCACTACAAGCTCTAGTTTTCTCATGTGTAAATGAGCAATAACCTAGTTACCATGCCTCCCTGCTAAGGTTCTGTGATGATAAGGTACTACTTTCTTCATTAAAATCCTATAAAAAAATCTTAACATATGCCAACATCTTAACCATAACGTAGACAGGGATATCTGGAGTTGCTTTTTAAAAAAAAGATTGAAAACTTTTTTATTTTACACATGATTGTTTGCATGTGTGTGCAAACAATCTCCAGCCCTTAAGTCAGTTTTATCTGCTTAATATATAAATCTCTCCAGCCCTTAAGTCAGTTTTATCTGCTTAATATGTAAATCTCTCCAGCCCTTAAGTCAGTTTTATCTGCTTAATATGTAAATAGAACAAATTACTCTTTGTAGATTTTCTAAGCTAATGATGAATAACAACATTGTCAACAGATAGAGGAATTCTATGCTTACTATGCTCCAGCAGAAACTAAATGCACTATTTCAACTCTTTAGTGTATTAATAGATATGACCTCATGGAGTAAAGAGAGTCCTTTTACTAGTATATTTCTTGCTATATTTCATTTTCTCTCTCAGTTGGGCTTGTCCAGATAAGCCATTCTGTGGTGAGTTTTGATTTCCCAATCAGACCAGAGAAAAAAGTGCAAAAAATGGTACCCTAGAGCTGCCGAATCAAGGCTTATGGAGAATGCTTGGATTATAATTCAAGACATTCCAATTCAATTTGGACATCACATAGTCCAGAAGTCACAGTTCTAATCATCTTAACTGGTACAATCCACTGCCATGAGCACGTGGATTCTCAGGCCCCCTTCCTTCATTTGATTCTAACGTGTCATGGGTATTGATCACTGATTCTTTGGAATGCCCTGGTTGTGAGCAAGAAACCAATTTAGCAGAAAATTCCCTAATAAATTTTAGAGATACCCTGAAACCCTTTAAAAAGCCTGGCCTCCATCCAGACCACATGGGTCTGCCTTTCTAAATTACCAAAACAGTAGGATAGTGAAACTCCATTTTTTTTTTTTTTTTTTTGGTTTTTTGAGACAGGGTTTCTCTGTGTAGCTTTGCGCCGAAACTCCATTTTGATCCCCAAGGCAGATGCAATTTACCAGCAAGGGGTCCTCTGATGTCACTTGGCCCTTTCTTTCCTAAGACTTTGACTTCTTACCCCTCCTACTCATCTTTCTGAATTCCCATCATCTCTGCTTTTGTGTTTCTTGTAGGAAAACCTTGAAAGTCTTATGTTGAAAAGCCTGAGGCACATGAGCATGAGGACCTGGGTTGGATATCCACAACCCATGTAAGGAGCTGAGTATGGTGACTCACACCTGTAACCCCAGAGCTAGAGAGAGGGGCCTGAGGATCTCTGAGGCTCACTGGCCAGACAGTGTAGCCTAATCAGTGAGTTCTAGGCCCCCATTAGAGACTCTCTCTTGAAAAACACAAGGTGAATGTGTTGCTTTAAGAGCAACATCTGATACTGACCACCGGCCTCTACAGGTACATACGCACATGAATGTACACACACACACCTTGAAAATCTTATGTTTAACATTCCCCATCAATCTGGTACCTCCTACATTTCTATGAAAAATAACATTTTGCTTTTGGACCATAGACACATTTGAGAACTCAGGGGATGGGGCTGTTTGTTCACACTCACAGAGTGTGTTCACAGTCTAAAACCTGAAACACATTTCTACTTCCCTTCAAAGACACACGCGTGACTAGAGTGAAGCCACTGTTTCAAAGTCTGCTTTTTCGTGACTTTAAGACCAAGAAGCATTTTCATTTGATCTCAGATCTTGCCCTAGTGTATTTTCTCTGAGGAAGCACATTCCGAAAATCTTCTGGATCTAGGAAAGGAATGACTAAGAGGCACACTATAGAATCTTAAATCTTCCAACAACCCAGATAGGGCTGAGGTAATCCAACATTTTGATTCTCTGTCTTGCTGTGGGATGTTCTCTATGTTGTGAATGTATTGCTCTGATTGATAGATAAATAAAAATGCTGATTGGCCAGTAGCCAGGCAGGAAGTATAGGATAGGCGGGACAAAGAGAGAGGAGAATTCTGGGGAGTGGAAGGCTGAGGCAGGGAGACGCTGCCAGCCACCATGTTGAGAAGCCACATGTAAAGATACCGGTAAGCCACAAGCCACGTGGCAACTTATAGATTAATAAAAATAGGTTAATTTAAGATATAAGAACAGCTAGCAAGAACCCTGAGCCATTAGGCCATACAGTTTATAAGTAATATAAATCTCTGCGTGTTTACTTGACTGCGGGACTGGCAGGTGAGAGAGAGATTTGTCGTGACTGTAACCGGGGGCCAGGCAGGACCAGGAAAACTTCAGCCACACTCTCTCTCATCCTCACCTTCCTGTGTTTCTGCTTGTTTTGAGAGTCATGTGCAGCCAGGAATGACCTTGAGCGCCTGATCCTCCAGGCTCTACCCCCTGAGCACTGGGATTGCACTCATGACATCACACCCGAAAACCTTCCTATCCTACAGTTTATGAAATGAACGACTTAGAACCCAGGATATCCTGCCAGTCTAATACTCCATTAGACTTTGGAGAAGATATAGACACATGTCTATGACTGGGTTTTTTTCAACTAGGAAAAAAAGGATGCCAATGTCTGTTCTATTTGTTCTTTAAGGATGTTCTAAAGAAAGAAGTGCACATGATTTGTAAAGTCTTTTGAAAAATCACTCCATAAGCCACAACTTGATGAAGAAATTTGTTAGAAACAGTAGTTTGGGTTTCAGAATGTTTTACCTTGAGCTTCTATTTCTGCCTACGTAAGATTTAGCTGGATGAGTTGTCCTGGGACTCTAGTCTAAGTTTCTGCTCAGATGACTTTATGATCTTACAATAAAAGAGTGAAAAGCTTTCTGCTCTCTCTAGAAACCATTGAATGAGTCTAACACATAATAAACACAATAATTAGTTTAGAAAACAAACTCCTTGAGGCCAGAGGGATGGCTCAGTTGTTAAAGTGCTTGTTGCACAAGTGTGAGGACCTGGCTTCAGATCCCTAGCACCCATGATATGAAGTCAGACGTGGTAGAATGGGTCTATAATCCTAGGGTTCATACAACAGGACAGGAGGCAGAGAGAGCATCCCTGGAAGCCTGTGGTCCAACTAGTCTGGCAAACACATCAATGAACAAGACACTGAGACTCAGACAAAGTGGAAGGTGAGGATGAACACCTGGGATTGTCTTCTGACCTCCATGAACATGCACACCAGTACTTGTACACATGAACACATGCCTGGATGCGCACACACGCGCACACACACATACACGCTTGCGCCTGTTTTGGTCATGTTAACAATGGATGACTATATTTACTAATAGGATCCATTGATTGACAAACTGAATACCCAAAACCATATGCAATGATTTCCCTGCATTTCTCAAAAGAATCAAGTAAAATTCAATGCACGGAACAGGTCCCAAGGATTTGTTATATAGAACAGACTCGGAACAAAACCCATCATAAAACAGTGGCTTGAGATTAAGATGCCCACAGCCTGTCTTGCTCTGGGCTTCCTTACTTGACTGGCAGATGACTGAGGTGGATTCTTCTTCTGCGTTGTTTCCATCGTCAGAATCCTCGCTGCTGAGGACTGTACAAAGGAAAGAAAAGTCCCTTAAGGATCTTAGTGTAGTTGGACTTTCTTTGGACCTCCAGCTCCCAAATAATGACACAGAGACTTCTTATTAATTATGGTCTTATATTAGGCTTGTTGCCAACTAGTTCTTAAAACTTAAATTAGCCCATTTATATTAATCTTCATTCTGCCACGTGGCTCGTTACCTCTCCTCAGTCAGCACATCTAACTTCTTCTGCATCTGGCTGGCGAATCCCCACCTCTCAGATTCTTCCCAGAGTTCCTGTCTTGGCCTGGAAGTCCTGCCTATCCTCTCCTGCCTAGCTATTGGCCATTCAGCTCTTTATTAAACCAATCAGAAGGTGCCTTAGGCAGGTGAGGTAAAACAGTGACATCTTCACACAGTGTGATCAAATACCCCACAACATCTTCAGGGTGACAGCAGTGCACATGGTAGGGAACACCTGAGTGTGAACATGAGGAAGACCTGAACAGCTAACTCAAGGTTGTACCCCATTCTTTGCAAGGCTGTTAACTCCAGGTGGGACCAATAACTGACCCAATTGTCACAGAGGTGGTCCCTCCCAGCCCCTGGTGTGCATCTTGCCTGCACCCTCCTTCTGGTTCTCACTTCCTCACACCCTCACCTGCCTCTCTTCTTCACTCCTGTTTTACTGTAACTTTCTTCTTGGCTCTGTCCATTACTCCTGTTCTTCACCTGTATTCAGTGCTGGACCTCTTCATACCTCTGCCTGGTATGTTTCCCTGTTCATCTCTTCTCACACATATTTTGGTTCCCTGTTTTTTTTCCCCTCTTTTTCTCCTTAACTCCTGCTGCCCCCTCTCCCCACACACCTACCTTCTCTTTCTTTAGAAAAAAAAAACTTTCAACATTTATTAACCCCCATTTCTGCCTTTAATTTTTTCAAGTTCCTTCTGCTAAGCTGAAGGTTGGCTTTGGTGGGCCTCCTTCCCTTCCTGCCTCCACCTGGCTATCTGACTGCCCCAAAGGACCCTGATGACATATCTAAGCCCCTTGCTTGGGAACCTGTAACAATTATTTCAGTCATCCTTACCTATTATCTCAGATGCCTGATTGTGGTTGGTCCTTGCTTGGGTCTGTTGTCCATCGTCCAAGGAAAATGATGAATTTTCCTTTTTTATATCTACCAGATGCACAGAACAGGGCTGTGTTTTGATTCCACGGCTGAGTAGTACTGCTTCTGGGACAAATTATAATGGATAAATTATTTTCAGGGACTGAGGAGACAGTTGAGGCTGTAAAATGTAAAGATACCTAAGGTGGCATCCATTTGCAGCTCCAGCACTCAGGAGATAGAGACAGGTGGACCCCAGGGTGTCACTGGCCAGACAGCCTGTCTAGCCTAGTTAGTCAGCAAGGTCCAGCCTTGATAACTGCAAAGCACAACACAACCAGAGGTTGACTGTGGGGGTATTGTGTTCCCCAAAATATTGTGTATGCTAATAAACTTATCTGGGGTCAGAGAACAGGACAGCCACAATATTAAACATAGAGGTTAGGCAGTGGTAGCATACGCCTTTAATCCTAGCATTCGAGGAGACAGAAATCCCTCTGGATCTCTGTGAGTTCAAGGCCACATTGGAAACGGCCAGGCACGGTGATACACACCTTTAATCCCAGAAAGCCACACCTTTAATCCCAGGGAGTGGTGGTAGAAAGCAGAAAGGTATATAAGGCGTGAGGACCAGAAACTAGGGGCATTTGGCCTGAGCAGGCCTTTGGCCTGGAGAAGCCTTTGCCCTGGAGAAACATTTGGCCTGGTTAAGCATTCAGGCTTCTAGCAGCAGTTCAGCTGAGACCCATTCTGGATGAGGGCTCGGGGCATCCAGTCTGAGGAAACAAGACCAGCTGAGGATCCAGCGAGGTGAGATAGCTGTGGCTTATTCTGTCCCTCTGACCTTCCAGTGTTCACCCCAATACCTGGCTCAAGTTTGATTTTATTAATAAGAACTCGTTAAGACTTTTAAGATTCATGCTACAGTTGACCTCTGGCCTCTGTACACACATGCACATGCAGACCAGTATACACATGTGTATACACACAAACACACACATATACACACAAAGAATTTCCATTGAACTCCCTAGAATTCATTTTGAATGCAATGAATGACCCCCTCCCTGTAAACCCACTCCCATTCTGTTCTCCTTCCCTTCTACCCATGCAATCCTTGGATAGATAGTTGATTTTGATATTTTAAAGATAAAAACATAACTTGGCAAGGCAGTGCACACCTGCAATCCCAGCACTTGGAAGGCTAAGACGGGAGGAACATTAAGTTCAAGGGCAGCCTGGGCTACACAGCAAGACCCTGTTTCCAAAGAACAAATGAAGAAAAATTGAAATTTTAACTGCGGTATAACATTCATATATAAAAGTGGGATTTAAATGATTGTAAAAAGAAACTATCACTTGGAAACAAAAATCATATGACAAACACTCTGGGGCCTCTGGGTAACATGTTCCGCTGTCCCCATGGTCGTTCTCAAAATCAACCACCATCTCCAGTTTCAAGACCTAGATTAATTTTGCTACTTATGTAACTAATATAAAAGAAATCATAACCGTGTTATATTTTCTCTGTTCTCAAAGAAGCCAAGCACTCCCAGATTTATATATGTACATATGTGTATATATAAGTAATATGTATATATTAATATGTTTGTGAGAGTGTTCCATATTATTATTTTTGTTGTTATAGAAATATGCTGACTAAGCCAGGCAGTGGTTGCACACCTTTAATCCCAGCGGTTGGGAGGCAGAGGCAGGTGGATCTCCGAGTTTGAGGTCAGCCTGGTCTACAAAGCAAGTTCCAGGACAGCCAGCAGGGATACACAGAGAAACCCTGTCTCAAAAAACAAAAGACAAGAAACAACAATAAACAAACAAACAAGAAATGTGCTGACTTACTCTGCTTCAATTATTTAGTTTTTAAGAAAAATACTGCTAGGAGCAGTCTTTCTTATGTGTATTTTGAGTCACTTGTTTGGAGACAGGGTTGCATGTAGCCCAGGCTTTCCTCAAACTATGTAGCTTGAGGATGAACTAGAACTCCTGATCTTCTATCTCTCCTCCTCCTCCTGAATTCTGGGACTGAGGTATATGTTTTACGCCCAGCCTTTCCTCTGTCTTCTGATTAACACACATTTCTCCTCTTCTCTGCTGAGGAATTAATTGTTAAGCTCTGGGACATGTATGTTTTCAAATTTAAGAGCTTACATCCAACTGTCTCCCAAAATCACACGGTTTCCAGAAACAGCAGAAGCTGAAGAGATGGGGGATAGCCAATGCAAGAACCTAAAGAGAGAAGGGGTGGTGGGATGTGGTGTTAGGATAAGAGGCAAGCAATGGGGCAGGAGCATGGCTGCCAGCCTTCCTTGTCACTCTGATAGTGCAGACAGGGGCCGAGGGCTGCAGAAGGCATTGGGCTCTAAAGCCTTAGGAACTGGTTTGCACTTATTTTATTTTTGCTTTATGTAGGTAAGTGTTTTCCCTGTGTGGTAGTTTGTGCACGCAGTGTCCGAGGAGGTCAGAAAAGGGTGTCAGATTCCCTGGAACTGGAGTTAGAGATGGTTGTGGATGCTAGGAACCGAACCTGGGTCCTCTGAGAGAGCAGCCAATCTTCATAATCACTGAGCCATCTCTCCAGCCCGATTCAGTTTTGGAAGATCTTTCTTTGGCAGAAGATAAGAGATTTGAAAGGAGGGGCAAAGCCAAACAAAAGCCTTTGCTCTAGTGTAAGTGAGTGTGACAGGGTCCTACATGGGGTGACTGGGCCAGGCGTGCACACACAGGGGCAGGCATGCACACAGGGGCAGGCATGCACACTCAGGGGCAGGCTGAGCACACAAGGGCAGGCTGAGCACACAAGGGCAGATGGGTGAAAGTTGTAATTAAAGCAGTGTCAAATAAGGTGAGAGAAGCCACTGAGTTGGGGGTATCTGTTATATCATTGAGCAGAAGATGCCAAAACAACCTCTACATAGGGACATTCTTCGGGTCTTTGGAAGGTCTCCAAGGCACTTGGAAACATGAGCCAAGAGGGCAGGCCTGGGCCAGAGATGTGTGTTTAGGAAGCAGCAGATCTGATACAGTGATTAAGCACAAGAAAAGAGAAGCCTCTTGCAATCTGAGGGGATTGCAGGGTCATTATGCCACAGGGACACCCTACCCTTATCGGCGGAAGCGGCATGTCAGTTTTGCCCATTTTCATGGCCCATTCTGCCAGTTTTCCAGATCTCAGCCTCTTTATGCTTGCCTATCTCCCCCTACGTCTTTACTTTTCTATTTTTCTGCTCATACTTTGCTCCCTCTATATTTTTTACATTGATTGGTTGATTGATTATACATTTACTTATTTAGCACGTGGGCACGTAGCACGTGTGTGGCGGTCAGAAAACAGCTGTGGGGTGGCTTCTCTCCTTTCACCAAGTGGTCTGGAGCTCGAACTCAGGTCTTTAGTGTTGAGGACTACCTCACTGGCTCCTCTGTATTTTAAAAGTCACTTTATCTCAGGGCCAGGACCACGGTGAGGCAGAGGTAGTACTTTGAGCATTCGACTAAGTAGGTGAAGAGGAGAAAGAGAGAGAGAGAGAGAGAGAGAGAGAGAGAGAGAGAGAGAGATCTTCCTCCTCACACTCTGTGCCCTGGGGCATCTCCTCGCCACACCTAGGGTCTGCCCTGTTGCCCCCTCCTGGATGTCTCAGGTCATCCTTCTCCCTTATGCTTCTTTCCAGCTCCCCAGCATCACCAATGTTCTCCTATCAGCACTGCCCAGTCTCGGATCTGAAGGGCTTTCCCTGGGCTTCCTTCCTTGGCATGCTGATTGGAAATGTCCTATAGGCTTTCTGTTTCACGTGAACTTCTAAGAAGGAAGGGACTAGTCATTTCATCAGCCAACATGGGAATGCTTGGGCTCTGTGCTATTCTAAAATGGCCCGCCCATCCACCATTGCTATTTACTCTTCTCTAGTTGATACCTCCCTTTTCTCTTCCCTTGCTTTCTCTTCCCAGGGCACCCTCTATTAAAAGAACAGCAACAACAATTTCCCCTCTCACAAGTGCTAAAGTCACCCAGAGGCGGTGGTATGAAGCCCATGTGTCTGGGTGGGTGTAGACTGCATGGAATAAAACAAAAAAGAAACTTTTTGCTATTCTAGAAAAGCAGAGAATAATTTTAAAAATGTGGCAGGACAGAGAAAGCTAGTTTGAAAGCAATCTAATAATCATCCGCCAACCCAGTCCTCCCCGACAGCAGACTGAACATCTGTATGCATGAAAATAACTTCCTAATGGCTAAGGGAATAGAGTGAGCACCTAGATGAGGCAAGAAAATAAGAAAAGATATATTGGGGTTGGTAGAGACGGCAACTTTAAATAATCCCTAATCCAAGCAGTACAGCATGGAGAGAGACACCTTCCGGCTGAGGGCAGAACAGAGAAGTGAAGAACCAGGTTTTCCTTGGACCTCAACACTGGTGATGTTGCAGTGAATTCAGCACTAAATAGGCCCCTATGAGGTCCAGGCCAGTACCTGTGACATGAGTCTCCAAGTCTGCTACACCCTATAGTCCCAGGCTCTTGACCCCTGGCTCACCTCAGATTCTAGGCCTAGTTCCTTTGTAAAGGAACAGGAAAAGAAAAACCTTAAAGACACAACAGAAAACTTTGCAAATTTATGGAAAGATGTCCAGGTAGAAGGCAGAAGGTCTCCTGTCTGACTTAAGACATATCACAACAAATGAGGTTGAAATATAATTAAAAATCACCTATTTAAAAAAAGGCCAGGATCAGATGTCTTCCTAATCTGAAAGTCAGAAATTACATTGCAATTACAACTCAAAGTCACATACAGGAACTCATAGCAAACATTGGTACTCAACGGTGAAAAGCTTTCCACTTATTTATTTATTTGAGACAGAGTTTCTCTGTGTAGCCTTGGCTGTCCTGGAACTCACTATGTAGACCAGGGTGGCCTCGAACTCACAGAGATCCATCTGCCTCTGCCTCCCAGTGCTGGGTTTAAAGGAGTGTGCCACCACAGCCCAGCTAAGCTTTCCCTTTATAAAAGGATACCCAAACTCAATGCTTCTATTCAACAGGACTGTGGAGGATCAACAGGAACACAAAGGTGCCCAGCACCACAGTCAGGGAAGCACAATGAGATGCCTCCTCACACTGGTTAGAATGGCCACCACCAGAAAGACAAGCGAGAGTAAGTGTTGGTGTTGCCGTGGAGAAAAGGAGACCCTGTAGGCTGTGAGTGGAGATGTAAATGCCTACAGCCATGGGAAAAAACAGTATGGAGTTTCCTCAAAAAAACAAACAAACAAATAAAAAGAAACTGAAAATAGAGCCATCATGTGATTAGACAATCCTTTCTACTGCACACATAACTTGGAGAATTAAAATCGGTCTGTTAAAGAGTCGTCTGCACTTGTCACAGCTTGACAAGCTCCACATATGGAGTCAGTCTAAACAACTGCCAGCAGCTGGAGAGAATGTGGTGTTCACACAGGATAGACGCCCAGTCGGCCTTAAAACGAAGGAGACCACATCAGCGGAGACAATATGGATGAACATGAGCATCACATGAGGTAAGCCAGGCATAGAAAAGCAAAAGCTATACGATTTCACTGAGGTGGCATGTGAAAGAGTCCGATTCAGGGGGGTAAAGTGGGCATGAGGAGGGGCCGAGGTCACAGTGGACATAAAACTTCAGCCAGGTAGAAGTTCAAGACGTCCATTATACAACATGGTAAGACTACAATATAATGAGTTCTTAAGGACACCCTGAGGTCATACATTTAAAATATTCTTACCAAAAAAGTGTATGTGAGATAATGCACATACCTTGATGTAGCCATTTCACAGTGAATATTTAAAACAGCATGCTGCCTCTGAGATTGTGTGTGTGTGTGTGTGTGTGTGTGTGTGTGGTGCTGGGATTGAACCAAAGACCTCACACATGCTAGACAAACATTCCACCACTGAGCTGTACTCCCAGCCCCAAATATACATAATACTTTTTTCAATAGTCAATTTTGAAAATGGTTAAAATCTTTTTAAACAATCAAAAGAAAATTCTACCAAACACATACAGACCATCTGAAAAGCAAAGCCAGGAAGGTAAGCTATAATTACTTTCTTCGTTCCAGGGCAATGGGCTGTGAGGCTCCAGGCGTGGGTCTCTGTCGTTCAGTTTTAGTGCACAGGACTCTGAAGGTAGAAAGGCCACAGGTGAGATCCCACAGAGCCTTGCTCTTTCCCGGTTTCCATCTTTACCCTCACCCTGCTTCTCGTCTCTTGTTCCTTCTTCTAGCCCCGTCTGCGCATGTGGCCACCCCATCCTGGAAGGCATTTGTGCTTTGTGACTCCCTAGCCAACCCCTCTGACTCTTGCTTTTTAGCTTCTCTTTTTCCCAGTAAGGCTTTTCCAACTCTTCCCTCTCCAGGTCTCAACAGTGCATCAAGTTTCATCTTTGCCTTTTGCTGGCTAAGTAGTTTTCTTCTTGTATCAGACACCAACCCATTCCTCTGCTCCCCTTCACGCTCGTATTCAGTCCATCTTACCCTCCGGCTCAGAACCTGAGCCTTGTACTCTGGCTGCCTGGTGCCTTTCCAGCCCATCAGGATTGTTACCAGTGGTCTCTCCTTTCACTCCGTTAATCTGTACTTTTTCATTGAGGTCTTCAACAAAACTGAAAACTAAAACAGATTTTGTTTCATAACCATTTTATTTGCCCATTGCATCAGGATCCAACAGGAAAAGAGAAATCCCTCTAAGGCTCTGAAGACAGACAGACAGACAGAGGATTGAGAACTGGGGGAGGGACTGAAGGAGCAGGTAATGACAGGGTGATTAGGTACTCAAAATCTGGAGCAGGGTTGGCTACAGGAGGGACGTGGAGCCACGGAGGCTGGTGGTGGTACATCTACTGCCAAACTGGGCCCCAAAATAGGGATGGAGGAATCCTGGGCTTTGCCGTTCTCCATAAGCTATTGCAAATGCCTCTCTTGTCAGGAATCCTGTAGGAAGCTGGTTAGAAAGGGAACTTGTCAAGGAAGAAAGCAGGGGCCTGAGGCCAGGGGTAAGGGTCAGAGGCAAGCATGGGCTGGGGAAGGAATGAGTCTCAGAGAAAACAAATTCAGGATTGATGTCCTCTCTTCCCCTGCAGGGAACCTCCCTGGCCCATGGTGGAGTCTGTCTGTCCAGCCCACTCTACTCCACTAACCTCAATGGTATGTGAACAAATAATATAATTTGCAGTACAGCTTTATGTTTTTTATTTAATATTTTCTACAGAAAGTTAAGTTGCAGAGAAAAAATAGTTGAAAAATTAATTACAGAAGCCTTAACATGGGATGTGGACCTGGGTGTATACTTTGTCATAGTCCATGTGGTTAGATCTCAGGCCTTTTGGGGTCCTGGGCATGATTACAGCTCTAGCCTCGTTTGTGTGCATCACAGTCAGTGTGTCTGCTGGGTCACACTATTGCACATGTACATTGATGTCTAAGTGTTCACCTGTGGCCCATCTGGGTGCTGGTTCATATTTCTGTATATTCATCCATCCCTGTCACTGGCATCATTAGGGTGCCGTTTCCAGAAAGGGTTTCTCCAGACCACAGACTCACAAAGAATTCACCTATTTCTCCTGCATCCGTCCTCCCCACTGGGTCCCTTCCCTCTGTTCATCACTAACAATCCCACCCATTCACTGCTTCTTGTCCTCACACTCTTCACCTTCAGAGGAACAACTAAGAATACAGACTCTTGTATAGTGCTGTTTTCAAATGTTAAAATTTTTGAATGAAAGATTTTAAGATGCATAACAATTATTTCAAAAGTCACTCTGGAAAGATTTTTTTCTTGAGTTTGTGTGTGTGTGGTGGGCAGTTGGTGTCTGGAGAACTGTCACAGTGGTTAAGAGCACTTACTGCTCATATAGAGGACCTGGGTATGGTTTCTAGAATCCATATGGAGGCTTACACCTCTTTATAAGTCCAGTTTCAGGGGACCTGACACCTCTTCTGGCCTCTAAGGGCACCAGGGACACACAGGGTACATGTACATAAATGCAGACAACATGCACACACATAAAACAAAAATAATAAATAAACCTTTGAAAGCATTTAAAAATATTGTGTTAATATTAAGAAATCTCTTCTTAAATGACATATCCCCTCTGAAAGCCACATAGTAACACTTCCAAAGTGCCAGGGATGTGTTTCCAAAGACAAGTCATGGAATATAGAAATAAACGTTATTGCGTATATACCATTGTCAGTCTGGAGGCCGGAGGATTGATGATTCTCAGTTTGATTTTCCTGGATGAGTGTGGTATTTCTTCTATCATTATTTCTCCAGCCTGAGGAATAATTGATTTCATTGTGAGTATCCATGTTAGATATCCAGAGAGAAGAAAATCCCCATTTAATGCAATGTGAGAAGCTTAGATTCTGGAAGCAGGTACAAATGACACTGGTCAGTGAATCAGTAACAACAAG